>QEOQ01000522.1:424007-487365 GCA_010279815.1 Brachionus plicatilis
CAAATTTAAATAAACAATAAAAAAAAAAAAAAGGTTTTCGACTCATTTTTCGGCAAAATTTTTAATTTTTTAGATTTCCAAATGCCGGCACTGTAGATCAATGGAAAATTTCAAGAAAATTGTCGAACAGATATTATTGGGTTTTTCAATATATTTTATTTATACCAAAATACTCCAGATTTGAAGCGAGATTTAAAAATATAAATTATTTACAAATTTTATACTGACATCTTTATTTCTTGATAGAAAAAGCGCTAAAATTTCAATATAACAATTTCAAAATCGTTATTCTTTTTTATAAAGCTACCACTCTGCTTCAATTCAAAGCCAATCTTAAAAAAAGATTTGCCAAATTGATGCACTCTTCACCGTAGTAGCCAAAAGTCAGCAATTTTGTTAAGGATACATACTTCGTAAATTATTAAAAATTTTATTTAGTTAATTAATTAGTATTAAAAATATTAAAAAGCATTTATTTATACCAAAATACTCGAGATTTGAAGCTTGATTTTAAAATAAAAATTATTTACAAATTTTATACTGACATCTTTATTTCTTGTAATAAATCTTGCCAATATTATAAATTTCTTTATTTTAAATTCACTTTTTTTATTTTTTATTCATTACAAGTAGCCTTAGGTTATATTTAGCTCAAATTATTAGCAAAATAAAAAGAAAATTCTCTATCAAGGTTTTAAAAAAATAAATCTTATTTTTGATTTAAAAAAAAAAAAGATAAATTTTTTTAAAAATTGGCTTACCCAAAATATGCTCATGTGTCAACTGAAGAGTTTGATTTTTTTTGCGGCTGTACAAAAATTTCTCAAACAAAAACTCCTTCCGTCTGTAGTTAGACATTCGTTCACGGTCCGCTCTCGACAGACCGTCAGGCCCACGGCTGCTATAAATCCTTGTCAGCTCCATTCGATTGTGATTTAGACGAATGTCAAGAACATTAATTGCTTAAATAATTGACAGGGTTTTATTTTCACAAACAGTATAAACTAAAAAATTCTATTACTTGAGAGTTTTTAGCAAAAATAAAATACAAAGCATACCTTAAGTGAATTAAAGTAGAATCATACTTTACTTAAGAGGAAAATTCGAATTAAAAATCAACTAAATTCATGCGAATTACTTGAATAAGAAATAGTTGACAACTTAAAAGGACTTGGGTTACTAATGACAACCGTTAGTTTATGCTTAGATAAAAAAAGACTCCAAAAAATTCTTACTTAACTCATTAAGATTTTATTTAAATTTTTAATTAGCTAATATTTTGTTTTGATGCACCCAAGTGCTTCCTTAGAGAGTTGTTAGACATTTAAATAGTTTTTTATTTGAGCTAAAGAGAAAAAATTTGGTCTCTAGGTAAAAAAATTCAACAACAAACAACCTTTAAAATTTTTATTTTTTTTTTCCAATTTTTAAATGTTATTTTTTTGTTTTTAAATAAAAATAAATTTTCAAAATTTTTTTTTTTTTTTGCTCAAATCCGAAACCAAAGGGAAAGAAATAAAAATGCATTTTTATACAAAATAGTTTAAAATTCAGCACTCAGCTTTATTTGTGTATATTAAAAAATTTTTTTCTTAACAAAAATAATAAAAACAAATCAATTTTGTTGGAAAATATTTTTAAATTTTCACCTTTGTAGCAAATAACTATAACTAGAATTTTTTTGGATCGCTAAATACATTAATAAAAACATTTTTTTGTTTTCTCAATTTTTGTAATGCGTGGTTGTTCTTTGACCACTTCTGATCCTTTGATTATTTTCCAATTCGAAGTTTGTGAATTTAATTCAGGGAGTAGTTCCACAAAATCTCCTTAAGTACGAATAAAAATAAAATTACTAATTTTAAAAATTCATAAAAAGAATTGTTTTTCTTTCTAAATAATAATAATAATATTTTATTTAGTTAGTCCAGTCGGAGCTGTTTATTCATCAAGTTAGAAAAATTCAAATTTAACATTTAATAAATTAAAAATATGAGAGAAAAAGAATTTAAGATATAAAAAAATCTTTTATCGAAAAAGTTTAAAAATTAAAATTATTAGTATTAAAAAAAATTTTTTGTTTATTAACCTAAACAAGAAATTAAGAAAATTAAGTTTTTTTTTTTAATTTGAATAGTTTTAACTTTTAAATTAGATCTCCCCTAACTCTTAGTTTTTCCAGCGGTCGAATGTTAAAATTATGGGCATTGTGAATTTTGTTACAAAAATCAAAAACAAAATATTATAAGTGCCAAAGCTTAAAATCTGAAGGTACAAAACATGTTCCATAAATTGAAGCAATCGATACATCCTCTGTACCATCACTTAAAGTTGAGTTGGATTTTTATATAATATAATATACCAAATTTTGCAGTTTTGCAGAATCAGTATATCTGTAGTACAAACGATGTATCAGTTGCTACAATTTACAGAACATTTTTTGGTCCTTCAGAGCTTAAGCTTTGGCATTTTTAATATTTTGTTTTTGATTTTTGTGCCAAAATTTAGAATGCCAAAATTATGGGATCTTTCATGGAATGATTTTCCTTTGAGACAGTGAGCCATTTTTGTTACACGATGCTGAACTTTTACAAGGAAAACTTGTCCCTTACCTGGTACAATGACCAAACTGGGGCTGAGCACTTTAGATGAGGTCATTTGCAGCAAGTGTTTAGTTTCTTCCAAGTTGTGATATCTATAGATATTAAAGAAGTGTTCATTAGCATACCCAGAATACTACTTGCCTTAGTATCGGCTTTGTTCGTTTGGTTTTTCAATTTCAAGGTTAATCAACAGGTTAGTGCCCATGCCTCAAGAGACTGATTAACACTTCATTTATTTAAATTCATTAAAAAAAAATAAATTATTTAAAAAAAAAAAAAATTCGACATAAAAATAATTCAATATACAAAAAAAGAAGTTATTGATTACATTGTTATTTGAAAAAATTTAACAACAAGATATTTAAGTTAAATAAATCAAATTTTGCAACTAAATTTATATAGAGAAAGTTAATGTTATTGAAAATTAAAAGCTTGAATGTTGAAAATTTCAACATTGATCTCTTGATCACAAAGCAATTTATTAATCTTGAATTAAAAAACTCAAATGTTTTTTCACCACATTTCGATTTGGCCATCGGTTCTATTAGACTATGGCTGTTTCTTAAATTTAAATTCAAATTTCTTGAGTCATTTTTCTTAAGCCTCTCATTTAAATTCAAAGGAGAATTGTTATAAAAAAATAATCAAAGATAGCTTCTTTCGAAAAATAGCAAAATAGCGTAAAGCAATAGTTAAAATACGGTAGAATAAAGGTATTGAAAAATTGCACTTTTACTGAAGTAGCAAGATAGAAAATTCTTTTGATAGAAAATAATTTTCTGTTAACTTTAATTGATAGATTACAGGCAAGTTTTGTAAAATTAAGATCTTGATCAATTATGAAGGGATTATTATTAAATGGGTATTTACATACTGATTTGTTCCAGTGGTTTTACCAAAATTTACGCGAATTTACCAAAATTTTAGTAAATTTACGGGAATTCCGGTAAATTTACTGTTTTTCACTTTTGCGATTTTACGTCTAATAAAAATATCTTCTTACAACTAAGATGTCTTGATCACCTATTTTAACTTTCTCTGGATACAATTTTTTTTATTAGCAAAAATCATACAAAATGTTTTAGAACAGTTGATATCAATTTTGCTAAAAGTACACCATTCATTTAAAATCTCTGCTGTAAAGTTTAGACTATTCAAAGTTGTTTCAAGGTCTTTATCAGAGATACTAATTGTTGTATCATCTGCAGACATTTTGATATTTAAATTTTTAAATAAAAATGGTAAATCATTTATAAAAATGAGAAAAAGGAGTGGACCCAAAACTGATCCCTGAGGTACACCTAATTTTAATTTAAGACATTTCACCGCCAATTCTAACTATCTGAGATCTATTTTCAAAATAGTTTGATATAAGGCCTAAAAACGAATTGTCAAAACCATAATGAAAAAGTTTCAAAAGTAATAAATTTGAATCTTTACCATCAAAAGCTTTTCTAAAGTCAATAAATAAAGAGACAGTTGTGAGTTTCTTTTCTTTGGCTCTTTTTAGTTCACAAATATTTTACAAGGAAAACTTGTCCCTTACCAGGTACAATTACCAAAGTGGGGCTGAGCACTTTAGATGAGGTCATTTGCAGCAAGTGTTTAGTTTCTTCCAAGTTGTGATATCTATAGATATTATAGAAGTGTTCTTTAGCATACCCATAATACTACTTGCCTTAGTCTCGGCTTTGTTCGTTTAGTTTATAGGTTTAATATTGCTCAATATAATAATTTGGGACAAAATCCCCTGACTGTTTGGAATGAATATTTATTCTCCCTTTCAGTCCTATCTGATTGATCGTTTATATATTCTATCAGAGCTGGCAAAAAATATGTGAGATTTTTCAATAAAAAAATTTGGCAAATTAAATTATTAATTAAGTGTTTTGTTTAAAATTTAAATTAAAAAAAAAATTTTTACTTTGCAATTAACTTTTGGTAAAAACATTAAAAATTAGTTATCTTGATTTTTTTGAATTTTTAAATGCCTGGTCAAAGAAAAAAAGAAAATTTTATTATTTGCCAAGTCATTTTAAAAATTGACTGTGACATTTACAACAGATTTAGTGAAATCGGGGGGGTATTTGGATGAATCCTTAGAAGATTTAATACCTTCTGAATGAGAGACCCCTAATTTGTCGACAATAGAAATTTTCTTGGCCTAATACTTCTGGTTGTCACTTATTTATGAGAAGAGCCTTTTTTGGTTTCTTCTTGTCCGTATCATTAAATTTCGTTTTTTGGAATTTTTAATTGACAACTTAGTTTAAACTTAATATTTTATAAAAAAAATTCACTTGTTAAAAGTAGTTTAAAAAATATTCTTTCTTTTTACCAATTTTTAAATTTATTTACATTTTTTAGAAAATTTAGAACATTTAGAAGTTTTTGTTCTTTTTAATTAAAATCGATTTTTGTTGAATAATTCATTCATTTAATTTTATTTAAAAATTATTCTTTATCCTACAATTTATATATATTATGAAAATATACCGTAAACTCGTGACCACTCTTCTTGTCAAAATTTGGGTTTATTCTATATGGAACTAATACCATCGAAGCCATGTTAAAAAAATTTTTTATTTTTTTTTGAAGAAAACCTTGACTCCTGACAGAAGTTTGCTTTTTTTCTTAGAATAATTTCGAATTTATTCTGAAATAAACTTAGAATTAGAATTTACTCTTAGAATAAATACAAAAATTAGAATAAAGTTTAATTTTTAATTTTTTTTAATTTCGAATTTAACTCTACAATTTTTTAAGTTTATTTCAGAAGAAATACAAAATTATTCTAAGAAAAAAAGCAAACTTTTGTCAGGAGTCAAGGTTTTCTTCAAAAAAAAAATAAAAAAAATTTATAACATGGCTTCGAAGGTACTAATTTCATATAGAATAAACCCAAATTTTGACATTATTCCAAGAAGAGTGGTCACGAGTTTACGGTAATTAAAATTTTTTGGGTCTACCTTTTCAACACAAAAAAATAACCATTCAACACAATTTCAAAACGCTCAGCACAAAATGATTTCTTCTCAACACAAAAATTAAAATTTGAATGAAGCAAAAAATGCGGGAAAATGGTTTTCTAGAGACTAATTTTTTTAATTTCTTTTCTTTAAGCTTCGAAATTTGCTTTATTTACCTAACTTCCACTTATAAATATCATTAAATAAAATTTAAAATTAAAAAAAAAATTAATTTTTTTAAAGATATTTTTGTGTTGAAAAATAAATTTCCTTTAAGAATTATTTTCAAACACAAATTTTTTGTGTTAAATGTTTTTTTTTTAAATATAATTTTTTGTGCTGAGAAGAAATCGAATTGTGTTGAATGTTTTTTTCATTGTGCTAATCAGAAATTGATTGTGCTGAAATAATATTCCCAAATTTTTTATTTAAAAAAAATTAAATTATTTTTTTTCTATTTTAATTAAGATTTAAATTAACAATAAATTCTTAAAAAATGCCATTTATTCTTCCTACACCATCTAAAAGAGTTCATGAGTTTGAAGCTGACAATAAAATCAGAAGATCTAAAAGTTAATTCTGAATAAATTTATGTTGTTTTCTTTATTAAATTGATTAATTAATGAGTAAATTGATTGAATTGTATTTTAATATTTTTATTGCATTTTTATAAGCTAATTCTAATCGTAATTCAAAAAAAAATATTTTTATGAAAATTAGATAATCCTTTAATTAATTTTTTAAACAATGCATATCATCGGCAAATTGAAGTTTGAGATTGAGATCAAATATAAACTGTAATATTTTTTAATTTAAAAGTGTAATTTAAAAACATATTGAGAGAAAGGAAAAAGCATATTATAAAGAATTTTGGAGCACTTTTTTATTAAGCATATTTTGACAGTCTCTGTTAATAACTAGCATTTGATACTGTTCTGCACAGACGACTAATAGCTAAATTGAAAGCGTAAAACTCTGATGGTCTGACACTAAAATGGATTGAAGCTTTCTTGAAAAATAGAAGACAACGAGTTATTCAGGGTGAAATTTTGTCGGACTGGATTGAGATTTTTAGCGGTGTACCACAAGGGTCAGTGATTGATCAACTATTGTTAGTTTTGTATATCAATGATCTACCAAAAGGAATAGAGAATGTTCTCAAAATGTATGCAGATGATACTGAAATGTTATCGCAAGCGGTATCAGAAATAAGCGCAGCGAAACTACAATCAGATTTAGATTTAATTTTCAAGTGGACTCAAGATTGGCTACTTCTCTTCAACACATCAAAATGTGTGGTTATGCATTATTGTCATAAAAACAAAAAATTTCCTTATTTTATTAATGGTAAGCAGTTATCAACGTCAGAAACCGAAAGAGATCTTGGAGTTATTTTCAAGGCAAATCTTAAATGGAAAAATCAAGTTACAGAGGCTACAAACAAAGCAAATCAAATGTTAGGTCGCATCAGGCAATCATTCGCTCGTTTTGATTGTAAGTTATTAAGATCTTTGTAGTTAACTTTTGTTCGTCCTCTTTTGGAATTTGCGGTGCCTGTATGGTCTCCAATTCTTAAGTCTGACTGTGAGAATGTTGAAAGGATTCAACGCAGGGCTACGAAGTTTATTTCTTCAATTAGAAACAAACCGTATGGAAGCAGATTGAGGGCTTTAAACATTCCAAATCTGTTGGAAAGAAGAAAAAGAGGTGATCTAATTCAATTATACAAGTTCATGCATGGAATTGAATTGGTTGAAAAAAGCAACAATTTTAATGTCACAAAAAACCAAGAGAGAGATCACTTTTTTAAATATCACAAAGAAATTTCGAGGCTTCAACATAAAGATAATTTTTGTTTTCAACAGAACTGCTATCATATGGAACTCGCTGCCAAATGAATTAGTTGAAGCCCCCAATGCTAACAGCTTTAAAGAAGGCATTGATTGCTGTATGAACAGAAATCAATCACATCAGCTGTCTTAGTGTGCCTTATCAGCACATTCGCTGGCTAGCCAGCTACAGTCAAAACTACTACTACTACTACTACTAAACTAACTAAACACTAATTTGATTAAAGAAATTATACAGTACTCCCTCGATTTTATGACTCCTGATTTTGTGACATTTTAATTTTATGACACAAATACTGTGTAACGCAGACTATTCCTATACAAATACATTATATTTTTTTTCGTTTTTATGACATTTGATTTTATGACAATTTAGTTTTATGACAGGAAAAAAAGACAAAATTATATTCACTTTCATATCAATTTACATGTAAAAAATTTTTGATTTTATGACATGAAAATATAAGTTTTGTATATTATTGTTCAAATTTATTTTTTTTTAATTAGACTTGTTGAAAATAATATTTATTCTAGAAAAAAAAAATTTATCCAGAAACGTTTAGAATTCTAAAATTAATTAAATTTTATTAACTTGTTTTGAATTTCAATGTATTTTTATAATAAAATTTAAAAATCATTTCCCATGTACTTTATTTTATGACATTTATGTCACAAAATCTAAGCTGTGACAATTCAATTTTATGACATAAATCTTGTGTTCCCCTGACCTGTCACAAAATCGAGGGAGTACTGTAATAAGAATAAAAAATTGAATATTTTTTCTATACAAAATTTCAAGAAAATTTAAAAGGAATTTTAAAAAATTTCGAATTTATTCTTTTATATTTTTAATTATATTTTCGTTCATTAAACTGATTACGCAAAAAACGATATTTATTGTTTAGCATCACGAGTTCATTATTTTCAATTGTTTCGAGCTTTTCCAATTCAAATCTTAGACTTAACAAAAAAATTAAATTTTAAATAAATTCTTTTTCAAAAGTTATTTAACTGTTCAGTCTCTTCGTCAGACTCCGCATAGCCCGAACTTGACTCCAGACTTTCGAGCTCTTTTGTGAGCTCTTTTTCTTTTGTCTCCAGTTTGCCAAGCTCTTTGCTTAAATCTAAAAAAATGACCAAAACTTTAATTTAATTTTCACAATACTTGTCTCAGTTTCTGACAATAGCAAAAGCTCAGATTCCAAAAAGTTTAGTTCACTAACAAAATCTTTAAAACTCTCAAGTTTTCTAATTTCTATTTAAAATTAATTAAAATAAAACCAGCTGTAATTTAGTTACCAGCTTCAAGCCGATTTACCAAGTCTAGCTTAGATTTTAAAACATTTTGTTTAAAGTCAATGCACATTTTCTCAAAATTAGACTCGCATCTAAGCCCTATTTTTTTATAAATTGAATCAAAAATTTTTATTTGTTCGCTTATTTCATTTTGAATGTGATCCTTAAAAAAATAAAAAAAAAATAAATTTTTTTAAGTTTAATTTTTTTTTACAATTTTGGTCAAAAAATCATCTCTTTTTTGCTCGCTTGCTTTAAATGTTTTGATGAGTTGGTCGATTGATCGATCGATTAAATCAAGCTGGACGTGCAGTCCGATTATGGAATTATTCTTAAAGTGAGTAATTATTTTCTGAATATTAGTTTTTTTTTGTTTACCAAAATAGTGTTCTCTGCTTTTGTACTAGATGACTTGGAGTTTATCTTTTCGATCTCGGTCTCTTTGTTGGAAATGTTTTTGTCCAAAATTTGCAGCTGAGAGGATAGCTTTTTGACTAGTGAGTCAAGAATTAAAATTTCTTTCAGAAAATTGTCTAAATTTTCGGCCATTTTTCTCAAATTTAAAAATTTTGTTAAGATTTTTTTTAGCTTAAAAAAAGTTGAAGATTTTAAAATTTTTTAGTAATTTTTCAACACTCCTGAAATTTTAATCATAATGAGTTCAGCATTTAGAACCAGCTTGAAAAATTTTGGATTTAAGCTCGGATCAGTCGATGACGGATCATTTTTAAAGCTAGTGAATTTATTTGATTTAAAAGAAAATTTTTTCCAAATTGAGGGTTTATTATTTTTAAATTCTCAGAGTTTTTTTTTCTATGAGAGTTTCCTAGGCAAATAGTA
Source organism: Brachionus plicatilis (assembly GCA_010279815.1). Classification (NCBI taxonomy): domain Eukaryota; kingdom Metazoa; phylum Rotifera; class Eurotatoria; order Ploima; family Brachionidae; genus Brachionus; species Brachionus plicatilis. Next base: position 433,566 of record QEOQ01000522.1, read on the forward strand.
TTTATTTAGTCATTAATTTAAAGTGTTGAAAAATTTTTACTGAATCCGAAAAAAATTTTATCATTGATTTTCAATTGACACCTTGTGGACAGCATAAAAAACTTTTAATAAAATTTTTAAATTAAATGTCCTCACTAATTACATTTGTTCAATATTTTTCCATTATAAATAATTTCATTATGTTCCAAATCCTGATTAATTAAATATTTTTTTTTCTTTTATTTTTCAAATTTACTTGTTTAAAAGATATTTGTTCGAGATTATCTCTTTGGACTATGTTTTGATCTCTTAAAATTGTAAATTATCAACAAGAATAAAAAAAAGAGATGTTATTTTATAAAAGCATGATGGAATTGTAGCACATGTTTATTATTTTATTATTTTTTTTATTCAGTGCTTATGTAATACCCATTTAAATTTAAATTAATTAAATTTTAATTTTTTTTTTCTTATCCATATCTTCCCTCTTTCCTCTCTCTTCTTTGAGCCGAAAAAAAAAATGTAAGTTGTATGGGGCCTCGCTTCGGAACAACCTTGAGAGATCATCTCCCTACAATTATCTATCTATGTTTTATTATTTTTATTATTATTATTTCCATTATTTCCTATCTTTTTCTTCTTTATTTATTGTATTTTTCTTTTGACTAGAAGTGGCCAAAAACTTAATTAAATAAAATATTTACGAAGATAATTTGGTAATTTTTACGAAAAAATACGGAAACTAACGTAAAAAAGTAAAAATTAAGGAGGTTTTACGTAAATTTATTATTGTACTATTGTGAAATTAGGAAATTTTTCTGAAAATTTCGAAAATTTACAAGCTTTGAACTATCCACTGCTGCAAATTATTTGAGACAATTGACAAGAGAGTTCTAAAGTCAGGTATTCTTGAGCTTTCAACAAAGACATCAACGTATTCTTTCGAAAGGCTTGTTATCAAAGCGTTTTTGTGACCGAAGTATTTTTTAAGTATCTAATAAAAAGTTTTTCTAGCCTTAATTTTATTGGATCTAATTTAGTTTCTTCAAGGAAGTTAAAAAAAATTTCCGACGGGGTGTCAAAGGGGAGATGGTAAATAGACTTGATAGAGATATTTTGAAGTACTTGTAACCTCTGGAAATTTGTTTTTGAGACTAGTTTTATAGTAAAAAAAACTATAATCTATAATTGAACCTATGAGAGCATTATAAACCCCTACTAAAGTTTTATCATTGAGTTTCCATGATTTATGGGACAGAATTTTGATAATATTTAGTCTATCTTGACACCTAGACCGGATAAACTCGACTTGAGAGTTAAAACATAAGCTTTCATCAAATTGTATACCTAAAAAAATTGGAGAATCACAGTATGGACTTTTCTTGCCAAGAAGATTAAGAACTAGATCCTGATTTTTTGAAGAATTTCCAGATAAAAATTAAGTAACAGCACTTATCGGGAGCCATTTTTAGTCTCCATTTGTACAGCCAAGTTACGACTTTTTTCAAGTAGCTATTTATAACTTTGGAAATGTTACCATATTTCTTAAATATGAAGAAAGTGACTAAATCATCTGCAAATAATAAAGAGTAAGAATTGTTTTTATTGTCCTGTTTAGGTACGTCATTTATAAAAATTGAAAATAAAAGAGGGCTAATAACGGCACCCTGGGGGACGCCAGTTGCTATTTCTCCACAAGTTCGAAGACGGTGATCAATTTAACCAAAAAATCTATATATATATCAAATTTTCTATATTTTTTTATGTCTATATTATGTCCCAATTAAACAGATTGATTTGAAAGCCACAAGTCTTTGGTCAGGTCTAAGTGCGGCCTTTAAATTTTTTTAGCCTAAATTTTGTGAATTTTAAGCAATTAAGCAGTAAAAGAGTAATTTTAAAATATTATCAAATATTATGAAAATTGGTGTTCACATTGATAATTCTTATCCTCAGATCCTCTGTTCAAATATTTGAATTCCACTTTAAATAATATGAATGAAGCAACAACACAAACAAAAATCTAAATAAAAATAAAAATTTAAAGAATTAATTTTAAATTTATTTATTATTAATAAGAAAAAAAAAAGCAACAATATAATTTGAAAATTCAATCACATCTAAAAACATCAGAATGGCACTTCAAGGCGATTTTGTAATATTCTTCAACATTTCATGTCTCAATCTTTTTTGAAGTACGGGACAATACTTCTTTGTGTGCGTTCTTTCTCCCGAGGCTCCACACTCGGGACACGAGTAATTTTTTAAAATGGGACAAACAACATTGCCATTCGAGTCCTTGAGAGCATGTGACGTGTATATTTGCTCCGACTCTCCATTTGTCTTACAAAAAGTGCATATCTTAATTCTGCCACCCATAGCTCGGTGCATCGCTGCCTGCCGAATTGTTTCGGACATATCAATCAACTCGCTGCGCTTGGGCATACTTCGAGGACTCAATGGAAGGTTCTCTTGTTGACAGCTGATTGGTCCTGGGCTAGAAATTGCGTATTTGCTGATGCCTGTGCGTACCGGACTCATTACTTTAGAAAAAAAATAAATTAAATTTTAAAATAATATTTAAAATAATAAACAATAAAATAAAATACCTGAATTTTGAAATGATTTGAATATAGGTCTGGACGGTGAAGCGCTTGAGGTCTGGGAGTATTGGAAAGATGCGGATAGAGGGGGGTTGAATGGAGAGAATGAGGGACTTGAAAAAGGAGACCATGGATGGCGGGTGGACCCGTTGTTCAAATTTGATGTGTCAATGGTCAGCGGAGAAAATTGATAGCTCATGGTTGATGAATTGTGTTGACTCAAATGACATATTTGGATGAATTTTTATACCCATGATAAGCGTTTGGGATAGATAATTGATTGGTTAATTTTGAGCCTGAGTGCTAAATTACATCTGGAATTAGATTGATTATTGTTTCATGTATGCAATCCTAATCTATAAGGACAAATAATCGTCGATAATTGAGATCTGGTTTTTGAATTTTTGCAACGGTTTATTCAAAAGGGATTGTTGATCCAATAAGCTTTCTTTTACTTGTAATTTTCCCAAGATCAATTTTGAACAGAATATTTTCTTTTTTCCTCTGCGTCAGTACTCATCTAATCTTTTCTCTCACACTTACATTTTTTTTTTTAAATTTTTATTAATTTTACTTATTTTTTTGTTACTAATTTCTGTTAGTCATTACGCAATTTAATTATTTAGATCAGGTTATCTTTACCCTTTTTCTCTTTACTATTTAACTTTTTTTGCCTTTAATTATCTATTTTTTTATAATTTCTTTCCTTTGATTTTTATTATTTTCTTTGTCTTGACTCAATTTAATCTATCGAGGTAAAGACAATGAGAAAAGAAAAAAGTTAAAATTCTTTCTGTGTTTTTTGTACTTAGCCTAAATTAAAATTTATTTGCCTGCTAATTATTCGGCATCTTGAAGTTGATGATTTCAAAACATCATTTCAATTCAAAAAGTTTGTCTTTAGATATTAAACTAAATCTTTGCTTTCTGAGTTTTAATGTAACATGATTTACATGCAATGTAGATTTAGAAAATAAGAAAAAAATGAAAAAACATTTTTTCAATCCAATAATAAAATCGATTTTCAATTTAGTTAACTGATTTTTGGTAAAGTTTTATTTTCATTTTATTAATAATTTAGAATTTTTTTATTTTTTTTTCTAAAAATTTAGGGGTCTTGCCTGTTATGTGACCAGTTGGTCACATATTATGTGACCAGTGACTTTATGTCGATTTGGTGACTAGGTATTTTTTCTGACTGGTTACATATTCACTGGTCACCTAATATGTGACCAGGCAATATTATTATTAAAATAAAGAATTTTTTTAAAAAAATTTTATTATTTAAGTGACCAGTCATTAAATTTATATGACCAGTTTTTTTATTTACGTGACCAATTTATATATTATTTTAAAATTATAAAAATTCAATAAAAAATTTATTTATGCATATATGCGATAAGTTGCTTTACACCACACTCATTTTTCATTAATTTCCCGCACTTCGGGCAAGTTATTGGGTTTTTAAGTTTGCTAAGAACTTTTTTTACAGCAAGGTAAATTGCACTAGAAAATATTTTTTTTGTTGGATTTAAACTAAGCTTGCAAATGGCCACAAAAACCTCTTCAAAATCTGATTCACAATTTTCTTCATGATCTGAATCGGTGCCATTTGCCAAAAAATCACTCTCTCTTATTGTAATTGTTTCCATATGTGGATAACTTTGAAAAGTATCTTTTGAGGTTTTTTCTTTGGCACAATGGCTCTCATCGATTTCCACAATTTTGCCTTTACCGCCTAATTTTAGATTTTTTTTGTCAATGTCAACCGTACCGTATATTTACAATTAAATTTTATTTAACTTAAAAGAAATCTATGTGACCAATTACAAAATTTTCGTGACCAAATGTTTTTTAGGTGACCAGGTTAAAATTATTTATAAACATTTTTACCAATTAAATAATTTTGCCTGATCACATATTAGGTGACCAGAGAATATGTGACCAGTCAGAAAAAGACCTGGTCACCAAATCGACATAAAGTCACTGGTCACATAATATGTGACCAACTAGTAACGGGTCAAGTCCAGAATGTGATCAGTGATCAATGATCACATATTTCGTGATCAAAAAAGCCTCTAATTTATGAAAAAATAAAAATAAATTTTTTTTGGTGATCTGGAAATTTTTTAAAATATATTAAACTTTATTACCAATTTTCAAAAAAAAATTTTAGTCTCAATATTCAAATAAAATAAAACAAAATCTAAATTATCCTTATTCTTTGTGTTTTTTTGACTTATACAATTTAACGCCCTTTTCATTTTTCATAAATTCACCACAAATGCTACATTCTACCGGATTTGAATGTTTGCTTAATGATTTTTTTGCAGCTAATTTAGTTGCATCGGACGATTCTACTGGGGCCAAAGCCATTTCTTTGTAAAAAAAACTGCCTTTTCTTTTACGGTTTTTAAGTCTTCATATATATTTCAAAAATTATGGTTTATAATCGTGAGTTTTTAGTGTAGCAATTTTTTTTGTTTTTTTTTTTTCATTCAATATTAACATAATTTTAAAATTTTGAAATTTTTAGAATGAAAATAATTTTTGATTTCAACAAAAAAATTTTATGTGATCAAAAAAAATTTTGGTGATCAATTTTTGATCACTAAGAGTACACTTAATATTTTGGTGATCAAAATGATCACATTCTGGACATGATACCTATGATCACATTTTTTGGTGAAAACTTGATCACATTCTGAACATGACCTCTAGTAACATAACAGACAATACCCAAATATAATTGTGAATGCTAACTCAAATACTTTTGAAATAAAAAATCTCAAATAAACTCTACAAAAAATCAGTTAATACATTTAAATATTAAAATCGATTATCAATCGACTGAGAGAATGTTTTTTCAATTTTTTTTTATTTTCTAAATCTACATTGCATTTAAAGCATAATACATTACAATTATTTAAATTAAATCAAAGATTTAGTTTAATGTCTTAGGATAAACTTTTTGAATTGATCATCAACTTCAAGATGTCACTTATTCTCTAGTTATAAATATATTAATTATTGAGAAATTTAGATTGTACATCACAAATTTTTAATAAAATACCCCGAATTATTAAATTTGAACCCCAATTTTATTAAGAAAACTACAAAAAAAAATACTCAAAAAATTATAAAAACCCTATTTTTTATTATTTTTATTAATAATTTCAAAAAACACCACTTTGGCGATGAAATTAAGAACAAAAAAAAGGAATTTTTAATAGATGACCACAAATTAATTACTGGGGTGAAGTTTTGACATGAGTTAATTAAAAAATAACTCGTTTTATTTAATTCATTTTTTTTTAAACTCATTTTTTCTAACTCAGTTTTTTGGTTTCAAAAAAAAAAGGTGACTTTCACATTGGTGTTTTTTTACAATTTGTCAAATTTAAATCTTTTAATTGTGCATGAGTCTATGAGGCTCAGAAGTTTAAATAAATAAAAATAGTAAATTGGTGTTTTTAAAAGAAGAAGAATTGTTCAATTAAAGTTTTTATTAAAAAGAAAAGGATTTAAGCAAAATTTACAAAAAAAAAGTTAATTTATTAATTAAATATTTTTTTTTCCACGAATGTGATATTTATCTTTGTTTTATGAATCTACCACCTTTTTTTCCAATATCTTGGATAAGTTAATATTTAAAATAGGAATAATACAGTGGTGATTTGATTACAGTATTTTACGAAAAATTACGTAAAATACAGTAAATTAACCAAATTTTACCACATTTTACGTAAATTAATGTAAAATCCGAAAAGTGAAAAAGAAGTATTTTACGAAAAATGAAGTAAATTTTCATGATTTTGAGATAATTTTGGTAAAATTAAAAACGGCCAATTCAAAATTCAAAATTTTTTGGAAAAATGTCTTTTTTTTTCCGAAAATCGAAAATTTAAGACAGTTTTTTTATTCATAAATTGGTCAAAAAAATAGTTATTTTTAAATTGTTGTAAAAAAAATTTTCTTAAATTTTCGATTTTCGGAAAAAAAAAAGACATTTTTTCAAAAAATTTTGAATTTTGAATTGGCCGTTTTTAATTTTACCAAATTTTACCAAAATTTCCAAAATCATGAAAATTTACTTAATTTTTCGTAAAATACTTCTTTTTCACTTTTCGGAATTTACGTTAATTTACGTAAAATACTGTTATGAAATCACCACTGTAAAATTATTAGTAAAATTAACTTATTATTTTTTTTTTAATTTTATTTCTCTTATTTTAATAACACTGAAGGGGCAAAATCCTAAAGGTTTTGACATAAAAAAAATGAAAAAAAAAGAATTAATTTTTAGCAGTGTATAATTTTATCAGCAATGGGTTTTTTTTTTATTTGTTTTCTGTACCGAGCTAAAGCTCCTTCAGAATAAGTTTAAAAAAAAATAAAAAAAAAATTAAAGTTAATAAAATTAGATAAAAAAAAAGAATCGAAATAAAGTAAATAAGCTAAAAAAAATGAAAGTTGAAAAGACATAAATTGGAATAGATTGTTACATGTTTCAATGGGTTTAAGGTTTAAATGTATTTTTAAGTTATTTATTTAAGTTTGGGTTTCATTTAGAGTCTTTTGTCGCAATTATAGAAGTTTTAAAGAAAATCAGACATTTTTAAATTAATTATTTAATTAACACTTTTTATTTTGGATATGTTTTTCGTTAGTAGCTAATTTATTTTTAAAGTAGCTAAATAAAAATATTTTTTAGTAGATAATTATTATAGTAGCTAAAATATTTTTTTAGTAGATAAATAAATTTACTAATAGATAATTAAATTAATAGATAATTCGTAAAGTAGCTAAAAAAAAAATTAACACCTCATAACATATTGACATTTTTTTTTGAGTTCTTAATTATTCTTTGATGTAATTGACATATGAATTTTTACAAATTGGCACCTCTTAAAGAAATCCAACTAATTAATGACCAGTTTTAGAATAAAAACTCAGTCTTTTTCAAACTTTTTCAAACTTTTATACAACATATCATAAAAAATTACATTATGTCGGAAGAAACATCTAGCTCAACTTCTATCTTAGCTTTACATCAAGCTCAGTCAAATATTGATGACACAGATAACGATGCAAGTTTGATTGAAGAAGCAGTTATTCATAAAAAAGGCAAATCGAGCACTTCAAAGAAATTCAATTGGTCCTTTAAATACTGCTTTAGCCAATAATGAGAATAATCACAATGATCAGCCAATTGTAGAACAACAAGACACTATTTTGGGTGAAATAGATTTATTAAATGTTTTACAAGCAAATGTTGCAAATCAACCAGTCAAACGTAAAAGAGGTCGTCCTCCAAAAGCTAGTCAAAAAGAAGTCAATATTGGTGTTTCTAAAAGAAATAAATTGAGTAATGATTAAATAATTATTCTAATTATATTTTACCGTAATTCCGTGTTGGGGGACGCGTGCATTAATACCCAAAGTCATATGTGAAGTGCATGCACAGACATTAACCCCTTCCATGTTAAAAAAATACTATTAAAGGTTCGACGCACTACATGTGCAACTTTGGGTATTAACGCGTGATACTAATAAAAAAACCAAGTTTAAATGTCGAGTTAATAATCAAAAAATCTTTTTTAGAGCAACACTTTAATTTGAAATTTTCTGAAATATTAAAAAAATAATTTTGCATATTTCAACTTTTAGTGCGACCATTCAAACAAAATTATGAAAATGTTTTTTAATATTAAAAATTATTTTTTTTATGCTTATCTAGTTATAGATGCAGCTTTTTTTTTAAAGATTTAAAAAATCATACGATATTTCATAGAATATAAATATAAAAATAATATGACAAAGTCTTGAATTAATTATAAGAGCGGCGTTTAAAGACAATATTAAAATAAAAAAAATACTATTTGAAAATCTTAATTTGATGATTTGTTTTTTGAGCCCTTTTTCCTACCAAGAGGCTTTCGAACACTCCCATCTTTGTTTAAAACTACAACTGGGGTAATATCAACTCTATTCAAGTTACTTTGAAGAGGTCGACGCATAACTTCCTCATTCTGGTTTGAAATTATCTATGAAATATCGTATGATTTTTTAAATCTTTAAAAAAAAAGCTGCATCTATAACTAGATAAGCATAAAAAAAATAATTTTTAATATTAAAAAACATTTTCATAATTTTGTTTGAATGGTCGCACTAAAAGTTGAAATATGCAAAATTATTTTTTTAATATTTCAGAAAATTTCAAATTAAAGTGTTGCTCTAAAAAAGATTTTTTGATTATTAACTCGACATTTAAACTTGGTTTTTTTATTAGTATCACGCGTTAATACCCAAAGTTGCACATGTAGTGCGTCGAACCTTTAATAGTATTTTTTTAACATGGAAGGGGTTAATGTCTGTGCATGCACTTCACATATGACTTTGGGTATTAATGCACGCGTCCCCCAACACGGAATTACGGTATTGGTCATTTTTTGTATTTTTTTGTTGTCTTATTTTTTTATTTTTTTCTTTATAATTAGCTACTTAAATAAAATAATTATCTACTTTTTATTTTTTTTTATCTATTTTTCTAAATAAAAATTAGCTACAAAAAAATAAAATTAGCTACTAACACAAAATATATCCTTTTTATTTTAAGGTTCAAATTTTCTCTTTTCATAAAAACATTGTGGCAGAAAAAAATGAGTAAAAATGAGTTAACAAAATAACTAATTCATTTAATTAATTAATGTCAAAACTTCACCCCAGTAAATTAATCAAAATGACAATAAAAAAAACATGATTAGACCCTATTTTTTTTATTTTTTTCCCCATTTATTCAGACAAGTCCTGTAAAGTCTTTTCTTCATTTGCGCCCAGCATTGATCACACGGTTTTATTTATTTGTCACTTATCTCTTAGCTCATTGACTCATTTTAGAACAAATTCTTCCTCATTTCAGACTCATCAGACTCGATGCCTCTCGGAACAGTGTTTGAAACTTAATTCAATCAATTAAATAGTGTCGAAGAAAAAAAAAATTAGGTACTTTGTTCTAAATTAGTTGTAATTATTAAATTATTATTCTTCATTAAAAAATAGTTTAAGGAAAACTCCGGCCAGTTGGAATGGTCGTTAAGATTTTGAAAAATTGAAAAAATTTTATTTTGAAAAACAGAATCTAATAAATGTTCGAAAAAATTGTTTTAACTTTTTCTTTTTAACTTAAAATTTGTATGTTAAGTCACATGACAGATTTGTGTTGAATACAAGCAAAATAAGTCTAGACAAAAAAAAATTATTTAATTTATTTATTTATTTGAATTTAATTAACCTCCTTCAGGATAAGTAAAAATAAAAATTACAAGAAGAGAGTACAAAAAAATAAAAAAATTATACATATATATAAAAATATAAAAAAATATTACAATTGTAAGAAAATGAGAGGAAACTAGTTTGTTTATTATTTAGTGGATTTAATAAAAAGTGTCAAATTTTATTGATTATGCTTAAGTATTTAAAAAAGGTGGAATTCTATTTAATTTAGGGTTAATTAATTTTTTTATGCAAAATTTAAATAATTGGGAAATTTTATTTAATAATTGGGGGAAAAGTTTAAAATTGGGTTATCTTTTTTTAAAATTTGGGGTATCGATTTCAATGGCCTAAATTAATTCTAATTAATTATGACAAAAATTAAATTTTATTATTATTATTAAAAATATTAAAATAAATAATTACGTAATAAATTAAATATTTATTTTAATTTTAACTAAAAATTTACTAATCCTTAACAAGGACGAGTCCCTTAGCCAGAGTTCCGCCCTGGACTCCGTTTAGTTTTTTTTAATTATTAAAATACTGATAAAGTACATAAAGAATTTGGGGCAAATAAATTTAAATTTAGACAAAGTACAAAAAGTACAGAAAGCACAAGAAAGTATAGGGACAAAAAAAACAAAATTCTAAATAGGAAAAAAAAAAGGAAAATAGTTTTTTAATGGTTAATCTCATTGTTTATCGATGAGTTTATCTATTCAATTTTGTTGTGAAGTTGGTTTCAATTCTATCATTTCAATTTTTGTTTTTTTATTATTTAACTTATTTATACTTTTAATTATTTTTTATTTAAATTTTTTTAATTTTGGTTTTAATTTTTGTTTTTATTAAATTCAATTATTTAGTTTATCTATTCATTTTTTATTTTTTATTATTTATTTTTTTTCACTTTTAATTATTTTTTATTAATTTTTAATTTTAATTTTTGTTATTATTCAATTTAATTATTTATTTTTTCTATCTGCTTTTGCTTTTTTATTATTTCACTTTTTTTTTACTTTTTATTATTTTTTTTTAAGATTTTTTTCACCATTTTATAATTTTAATTTTTAACAACGGTAAATTAGACACGGTAAATTAGATTTCGGCCAAATAATTGTCATTTTTTGCTTTTTATTTTTAATTTTTTTTTGATTAAACAAAAAACTTTTTCAATTATTTATCACAAAATCTTTTAATTTGTTTCATTATTTGTTGTAAATTATGGTAATTTAATTGCAAAAATTGAATAGTTTTTGTTAGAAATGGTAAAAAATAGTAAAACTATTCACAATTTTAAATTTTAAATCATTAATTATCTAAAGATGCATTCTAAATAATAATAATAATATGTCCCTTTCGATCCTAGTTGATAATGGGGAGGCGTTCATCTATTTTTCCAGTACTTTTTGAGCAACGGCTCCAACCTGAGGTTCCTGCATCGAGTTGATCATCTACACCTCTATTATTACCTAGTCGAAACCGGTAAAATATTTTAAATTTGAATGCAATTTTGTTCATTTATTAAGAAGAGAAACAAGATAATATTTGAAGGATTGAAAATAAAAGGAGTATGTAAAATAAATTAATTAATTAATTTTAATCAAATATGTAAATTTTTATTTTTAACTTGTTATTATTATTTTATAAAATTAAATAAATGAAGTGTTAATCGATATTCATGGCATGTTGACTAACTTTGAAAGTTAAGTTAATAAAATAAAAAAAATAAAATACCAACAAAAAAAATATAAAAAATTTTTAAAATAAAAAATACTGGGTCTTGCCTGTTATGTGACCAAGGGGGTCATGTAATATGTGACCTGATGACTCATGTCAGTTTGGTCACCGGGTATTTTTTTTCGGGTCACATAAAGTTGGATCACACATTATATGATCATCGATACCAAAAATTTACAAATTTATAGGTCACCAAAATATTTTAATGGGTCACAAAAGTATTCTGATGGGCATCAAAATTTAAATAATTCCAAATTTTTTAAGACAAAAATTTTAGATTTCTCTTCACATTCTAAAATAAGCTAAATAAAAATTTTTCAAAAAAATGATGTAGTAAATTTGAAGTCTTCTTACAACTATTTAAAAAGCAGTGATTTATTTTTGAGAAAATTTATAAAATGGACAAAGAAAATCGCGAATTATTTGGTTTCGTTAGGGCTAATTTTACCAATTCCAAATTGTACAAATGATTCCTTCTTGAAAAATGGTAAAAAGATGGAATTGAAGGGTCACCAAATATTTTGATCGATCACAAAAACATTTTGGTTTAAAATAAAAAAAATAAGAAAGAAAATTATGGTCATATAATGTGTGACCCAAACTTATGTGACCCGAAAAAAAAAGATCCGGTTACCAAACTGACACGAGTCATCAGGTCACATATTACATGACCCCCTATGTAACATAACAGGCAAGACTCAAAATACTCATAAAAAAGGATAATTATTTTTTATTAATTAAAGTTGAGAATTTATTTATTTTCAGGAAATTGTTTTTACACAACCATTATTTTTTTTAAAACATAACAAAATATTAATTGAACACTATACTTTTAAAACATAAGAATTATTTTATTATAACATAAAAAAATTATCTAAAGTCAATTACATCATTTAATATTATCTAAAGTCAATCACAACATAAAAAAGTAAACTAATGATTTAAAGCACCTTTGGATTTTTTAAGGTCTTCCTCGACCTCGAACACCAGTATCATTGGTCAAAACATTCGACTCACTCACATCCTATTGCTTAGAAGATTAAATTTTAAGTATCGTATCAACAATTTTCTCAGGTGAATAATAAATTGATTCATACTTAAGCATAAAACTGTTAATTTTATTATAGGTCGAGACCAAGCTTTCCAAAATAGCTATTTTATTTTCAGTCATAAATGAGTTTGGAGCTAGGTTTTCGTTCTTACGAGGTCTAAATACGAATTTTGAACTAGCTGTTTGAATGTCATATTTTACCATAGCTTTATAAATGTGTGCACACATTGAATAAGCATTAAAATATCGACATGAACACTGTTTGGGGTTGAAATTGATAACAGAGACTGAACTTTTGCCATAATAAAAACACCCATTGTCACCGAATCTTATAAACATACTATCTATGAGATTCTAGGCATAAGCTTTAACTTTAGCATTAACCTCTCTCGAATACTTAAAATCGGGTAGATTCTCCCCATAAACTGGAATAACAAATTTTCCCCTTTTAAAATTTCCCCATTAAAGATTTTCCCCCTTATTAATTTTCCCTCTTAATTGATTTCCACTATAAAAAAATTCTCCTTTTATAATTAATCAAATAAATTATCATTTTTAAACATTTTTGAGTAATTAAATTGAAAAAAAGCGAAAAATAATAAAATGATCTAATTAAAAAGCATTTTATAGTTTTACGATTACGCTAAAAAAAGTTTAAAAAAGCGACATATTTATCTTCAATAATTATTTATCTTCCTGATAAACACCTTTGTGCTAATTCAATTAATTAAAAATTTTAAAAACTCGTAAAAATTTAAGTAAATTCGATAATTTCATTTTTTTATAATTTATATTTATTTTAAAATTCAAATTTGAAATGTGAAATTTTTTGTTTACAAATTTAACTTGACATTTTAAAAATTTAAGAATATAATCAAATAATATATTTTTTTGTCTGTTTTTTCAAAAATCAAATTAAATATTGTGATCAGTAAAATTTTTTCTAAAGAAGATTTAAAAATATAATATTGTTCATAGAATTAAATTTTTAAAAAGGGGAATTTCAGTAAAGGGGAAAATAAAAAAAGGGGGAGAAAAAAAAGGGGAAAACTTTACGGGGGAATTTTTACGGGGGGAAAATTCATAAAATACCTTTTGCAACAACTGTCAAAGTTTGCTAATTATGTGCAAAATCTCTGCAAATTGCACTGCGCTTGATCTCATTGAAATCTAATTTCTGCTAAATTTGCAGTTTTGCAGACCTTAATAGCTGATGCAACTTTGAAAGTTGCACAATGTCGTAATCACGTAACTAATTTTAAACTTATAGAAAAAAAGTTTTTCAATATTTTATTATTTGTTTCTGTTCTTTTTATCATTTTGTACTGAATTTCACAAAACCTAGATAATCATCAATTAAAATAAAGTTTGTATTTAATAAAAGAGAGTGGATTTTTTCATTTTAGATTGTAGTTTAATTTATTTAGAAGGTATTAAAATTAATAAAAGGAAATATGAAATTTAATCTTTAATTAGCTTGGTCTTCAATTTTTTTTGCAAAAAAAAAAATACACTATTTCTGATGGGTCTTAAATTCACCACTTGAGCTTTCACGTATAATTTTTATAAAAGAAAAATAAAAATATTTTCAAACAAAAGAAATTAATTTCTAGATATTTAGAGTTGATGGAAAAAAAGTCAAAAATTATTAAATATATTGATCAAAAAGCAAAAGAAGCATCGAAAAGGTCTTAAAGTGCCAACAAAAAATTGCTTTTGATTCAGCGTTGGTGAATTTAAAAAAAATTTTGAACGTTTTGAACTTTAGGGAATAAGTTAAGTAATAAATAAAACAATTAAATTTAGTTTAACGTTTATTAAAAAAAATCCAAAGTTATAACAAAAAAATAGTGGTATAAACAGGATTGTTAAAAAGTTTAAAAAACACTTAATTTTCTTTATTGTCTATTTGAATTTGAAGTGCACAATGGGTAAAATTGTTATTATGAGGAGGTTTTTTTTCGGATAATTTATTACTTATTTCGAGATACTTTATTTTCTTAGACCAAAATTAATATAAATTCTGAATCCATTCATTTGTTGTTATAATTAGACAATAACAGTCCAAATTGTTAAATTTTTTAAATTGTAAAAAAGTTGAGAAACTTGAATAAATCTTTTAAAAGCATAATATTCATCTTGAAAAACTTTTGAAAGAAAAAAAAATTTATTAAAAAAAAACTTTAAAGTACGGACTTGGACTTGACTTGAGACTTGTGACTATTAAACAACTCTGGAAAAACGCATTGCCTTACTAAAATATGAATCCTCATATTCTCTTAGCATATTCATTGGTGGAAACAAGCTATTTCCTAAAAGGCTTATATTTTTTGTAGTAGAAAAAATTTTTTTCGTAGTAGAAAAAATGAATTTATTAAAAATAATTTTTTTTTTAGAAAAAATAGTCTCGATAATAGAAAAAAATAACTATCTTTGTTCTCACCTTTATCGATTAAGAAAACTATCACTTAATATTAAATGACAAATAACTTATTAACACTTTATTAATTAAATGTAAAATGAGTATAAAAAAGCATTAAAACAGTAAAAGCTTTATAAGTTTATAGAGGGTAAGATGATTGTTTATGAAGAGCAATCAGGGTTCCGTAAACATAGATGATAACTTGGTGTTTCAATAGATGATAACAAAAAGTTATCGAATCGTTTAACAGTAAAAAGAATACATGTGCAATCTTCCTTAACATTTCTAAAGCATTCGATCGAGTTTGGCACAACGGTCTAATATAAAGACTTATTAGGCTGAAAGTGCCAGATTACATCATTCTCTGGATAATATCTTTCCTGAGCTCTAGACACTTCAAAGGAAACACAAATAACTCATTAAATGATCCATTCAAAATTAGAGCTGGAGTCCCACAGGGATCAGTAATAAGTCCTCTCTTTTTTAACCTGTTCATTAATGATACCCCAAAAAAGAACAAACTAATTCAAATTATTCACTCCTGTTTGCGGACGACTTGGTCGCATTTTTTATTTTTAGAAATAAGGGTAAAATTGAGTCTCAAATATTTTTATTATGAAGGAGCATTAGCTCGATACAGATTTAACAAATAAATATTATAAATAAAACTTATTAAAAAAAATGTTTCAAGATTCAGAATTTGACTCGTCATCGACTTCAATAATTTAACGATCAGCTGCCAACAATCCAGATGATACGGACAATGAAAGCGAGGACATTATTCCACCAAAAAAATCCAGGGGCGAAGCTAAAGTGTATGATTATTACAATACATGGATGATTTTTTCAAATCATTAGGCGAAGTATTACAAAAAGTGATAGTCGATGATATCAATTTTTTTCAAGCAAAAGTTTTAAGAGAACATTTTGAAATTTTTTTTCTATTTTCTCAAGTATTTTTTCTACATTTAAATATTTTTTCATAAAAATATTTTTTTTTATAGAAAATATATATTGAAACTCTTACTCTAAATATTGGGAATAAAAACAGTCTTAAATATTCTGCGGGGTTATAGGGTTAGGGTTAGGGTTAGGTAACCCTTATACCCTAACCCCATTTAGTTGGCAAGTCAGATTCTGGCAAGACAAGCTTCATTGTAGCACTATTGTGCAAGATTGTAATTTTAAAAATTTTAATTCAATTCACTGATTTATTTCTTTAGCTGTTTATTCTCATCAGATTTTCATGCCTGACAAAGGAAAGTGCGAATGGCAAGATTGGAATCCCTATCAGTATACCCATGTGATTATCGATGAAATGAATCTCCAAGAATACTATAAGAACACTTGGAAGCAAGTGGTTGCTGGGGAAGCATTTCAAACTAGTGTAAAGCATAAGGAGTCAGAGTGTAGACTAGTTCATTGTCCTATGATCTTTATTTCGAATCACTTGCCAGAGCCTTTCCCGGGAATGGAAACCCGGTTAAAAATCGTCGAATGCGACGAAAAGTCAGCTTTCATCAGTGACATTAATGATTATTTAATATGGGATTTTTCAATAAACGAGGAAGATTTGCCATTACAGCCTGATAGGATGGAAATTCATCCGTTTGATTATGTCAGATGGGAAACTGAACCTAAAAGTCACCTAGAAAAGATTTCTGACTCTGGATTTCTCCCAGAAACACCAGCGACATCTAGAGACTTTGATAAAATGTCTACAAATAGTAATTGTTTTGTTTTTAATTTAATGAAATTTTGATTCTAATTAATTTCTTTTTATTTTAAGCTGCTCTTAGTGTACCAAAAACGCCTAGACGAACATTTGATATTGATGAGCGGAGTGAATTAAGTACTTTTTCAAGTTGTTCGGCAGTCTCAAAGCGAACCATATCGGAGGAAATTGTGAATGAACTGTTCGATTTATCGAATGTTGAAAGCACGCCAGTTCATAAGATAAAAAAATTTCCAGAGCTGTATTTACTTTAGCAAAAAAATAGCAAGTCAAAACAAGTGATTTAACAGACTCCGACGAACATGATAAAGAAGTCGAAGCTGAAATATTCAATATTTTGACTGATCTCATCGATGATGTGCAAGAGAACCAATAATTTATTTTCCATATTTTGTTTTTTTTTTCTTTAAATTTAAATTCATCTATTCATTGTCCAAATTATTAAATAAAATTATTTCCAAATGTTAAAAAATGTTTTCTTATGCTTGACAATAACAAAAGTTCCATTGTATCGAACAACAAGAGTTAACATTTTTCAAATATTTGAAAATTTATCTTTTGAGCTGCTAGTCGCTCATGAAGATCATGCTGACATGTACACTGTTCATTATCATATTTTTATTTTTTGTTCGGCCGAAGTAACTAAAGTAGATAAATTGGGTTATTTAATTAATATTAAAAACGATTATTTAGCTATCTTATGAAGAGGTCTTTTCCATTTTAAAAAGAACATTTGATTTTTCATTCGGCCTTTAATTTGAAAGGTGTCATAACGAAGATACTAAAGTCGAGTCGACTCGACTAAAAAAAAATTCGAGTCGACTCGAGTCGACTTGGAAAAAAATTTAGTCGACTCTAGTCGACCTAGTCGATTTCCAACACTAGGATTAACGCCTGGAGTGAATGGGATCCAAAAATTAAAAATCTGGTTATATTTGATCAAATTGGCTTCAGCCAACGTGATTGTATGTTTTTGAATAAGATTTTGAAAAAGGAAGTCTTTATTGTCAAAAAAAAATACACGAATTTGAAAACAAATGTAATAGTGAAATGTCCAATCATTCTTATTAGCAATCAAGGTCCTCCGATTGATTTTAATGAAATGATTTTCTCGGTAAAAAAAGAAGCCAAATTAGGTAAAATGAATATTAAAGAAGATTTTAGTTTAATGATTTAAATTATTTTTTTTTAATTTTTTAATAGATTCAGATGATTATCTTCATATAAAAAACTTTGTCATTATCGATCCAAAATCAAAGAAATACTTTTTGTAAAAAACTTATTTGTTAGTTATTATTAATATTGAACAATTTATTCAAAAAAAAAAAGACGAAATTTTAATTTTTTTCTCAATTAAAGTCATTTAATATTTTTTAAAGACAAATTTAATCGCACTATAGTAAATTCTTTTCTCTACACTCAAAGGACCGCGGTGTCAATTTTAACTTTTTGAGTATAAATCTTTAGATATTTTTTTTTTGAAAAAAGTTTTTGGTAATTTTATTTCACCAACTTTATTTGGTATCAAAAAAAAAATAAAAATTGAAATTTTGAATTAAAAAAGTTGAATTTTCATGCAAAAAAAAAAAATATACCTCTAAGGACCGACGGTGTCAATTTGACACTTTTTGAATTTATTGCAAAATTTTATTGACATTTTGCCAAAATTGATTATAAACTGTTTAAATAAAATAAGTAAAAAAATTTGTAAAAAAAATAGTCAAAAATTTGAAATGTCTAAAAGAGAAGCTGGCCTAAAGACCCTTGAAGCCTTGAGAAACACCGATGACACTCAATTTATAGCCTCAGATGATGATGATGCGGATTTTTTAGACGATCATAACTTTTTGGATGAATTTGATGAAGTTGATGCTGATATTGATGAGGATTCTAAAGAAAGAAATAGAAAATTCTTTTTGAAGAAGAAGTGGATGATACAAGCCAACATGTCATTGATTCGATTGAAAGTACAATCAATAGGGTAAACTTGGACCAAAATCCTGACAAGACAAAAAAAAATTGGAGTTGTTTGGACAAAGCTAAAGAATGGAGAAGATTTATCACTTAGAAACAAAAATTAATTTCAATGAGAGATCCGAACCAACCAGCTATGCAACAAGGAACATAGACAATACCAAGATATTAGCGTTTATGATGAATTTTGATATGTATATGCTAAATTTGATCGTACAATGTACAAATTCGACTAGGATGTAGAACTATAATCGACTTAAAATTTATTCAGAATAAAATAATTATTTTTTTTTACCAAAATTAGTCCTTTTAACTTTACAAAACCTAAAATTTGTCGAGTATTTTGCAGGTTTATATAAAAAGTGTCAATTTGACACCGCCGGTCTTTAGAGGTATAAAAAATATCGGGCTTTTGAGTGTTAAACTCATGTTTAATTTTGTCAAAATCAAAACTGCTCATAACTTTTAAATATAAATAGAAGTAAATAAAATTAAAATCCAAACATTTAAAAATAAAATAAAAATAAAACTTAAAAAATGCCGAAAATAGTTTTCAAATTGCCTTTAAACTTGGAGATTCAACGACTTACGAATATTTACAGTCCCCAAATAGCCAAAATGACCGATGTGAACGATCAGTAAAAATTAAACTTTTTCAATTTAGTTGTACCAGCTTTTGCCGACCCGAAAATTATCAAAGATTTATCAGATATGCCAAGATTTGTTTGCAAATTCGAAGAATGCAAAGTAGAAACAAAGTCTTTTGCTAGCAAACAGAAATTTGTCCAGAACCTTAAAATAATGCATGACCAAGAGCTTCCGTGTGGTTGTAAGTTTCTTTATCCGAATGATAAAAGTACGGTACCAGGAGGATTTTGGTGTTCAGTGTGCAGTCATCATTATTGCCGTCGAGATCACTTGCAGAATCATATCCGTACAAGTACTCTTTGCAAGAATGCAAGTGTTGCAGTTCAAAATCCACTCGAACTTCGTGAACTTGAAATTGAGAATATACTTGCCATTGAAGAAAGTAGTCTTCCTAAAAGTAACAGTTTTGATTTCAAACAAATAGAATACAAGTCACTTTTGTCAATTGAGTGGAAGCCGGCTGTGATTGAAAATCAAAACTCACTTTTAATTGATAAGCTGAAAGAAAAAGGGGAATCCAAAGATTGCTTTAGCGAAATTGTCAAATCATTTTCAACGATGACTTTAAATAGGCGAAAAGATTCGAATGAGTTGGCAAGAAAGTCAAAAACGTGCCTCAATATCTTTACTTCATTTGTTGCATATTTTTTAGGCTAGGATCTCTCACTCCAATGGAGTTCAGCTGAAGCATACTTTTTTAATTTTTTTCGAACTCTTTCTTCAATAAAATCAAGGTTGTTATTCTTAGAGTTCAATACAAACCCCAGGTACTTTGTCTTCTAATAAATTTCAATTTCTTCATTGTCCATGTTAAGTCGTGGATTGGTGGACCAGATATATGTTACAGTTAAAGTCTAGCCACTACTTTAGGGGTAGTAAAAAATAACGAATTCGTTTTTATAAATATTTATTTAATAAAATAAGAGTGAATGTAAAAAAATAAAAATAAAGAATAAGTCACTACGATTTATAGTGTAGTTCTTAATTTAAAGTTTATATTTATAGTCTAGTTCTGTAGTTCTTTATAATCCACGTGCTTCTTAGGGGAAGATGCCGCTATAACTATGCCGTATGCCGGTCTCAAGCCCGGATGAAAAAATAGGAGGGTGACTAAAATTTTCCGTATAAATATTTTTAACTATTTTAATTAAAAAAAAAACAGATCCTTTAAAAAAAAGATTCTTTAGGTAAAAAATTGTAATTTTGTTCAAGCTTTAACTTTAATTATTTTTCAAGTTAAAATTGCTCGGATGAGTGGCGCCGTTTATGATGGACGTCCGAATAATAATAAATAAACAAATAAACAAAAGGAATACATAAGTTATTGATTCAATTTCATTAAGAAACATTTATACCTTATTCTCAAACGATATTTTAAGAGTTTTAATATATTTTTATTTATAATTATTATTAAAAATATCATTCCACTGTTATATTATTTTTGGAACTCAAATTTTGCGCCATTAATTTAATTTTTTTAAAAATTAAAAATACTGTAATTCGCACATTTTTTAAATCAACTGCCCAAACTTTTGAAATTATCAACGTTCAAAGTAAAGCAGCTTTTAAACATATCTACTTAAATTATTCCACATGCAAAATTTAAACTCCTTCCAACCTCGTATACAAATCTTTAGACATTGCGAAGATTTTTACTCCTATACAACCATTAAAAAACTGAAAAGTATTTTTTAAATATAGTTGTGAATAAGAGTGAATATTAAATACTAAAAATAAAGAATAAGTCACTACGATTTATAGTGTAGTTCTTAATGCTAGATTAAGAATGAATTAATTGTTTTATTAAATATTTATGTTAGACCCTAAATATTTTATTATTATAAATTTAATAAAACATACCACAAATTTAATAAAAAAAAAACAACACGAATAAAAAAATAGCAAAAGTGATAAAAAAAACAAATATGTTAGAATTTAGACAGTTTTATTATTTTTGAATAAAAAATAACAAAAATCGAATTATTTTAATAGAAGTAATACAAATTTTTATCAATTAAAACAAAAAAAAATATTAAATTAATCTTGAGTACATTTGTTAATACAATAATAATAACGTCGTTTTTGAGTGGAGCATTACATTTTTTGCAGTTGACGTTTGCATCAGTCTCATTAGATGCCTTCGCTTGTTTACTTGGTCTTGGTTGTTCAGGCTCACTGCTGCTCTCGTCTTCATCATCGTCGACCATAATTTCTTCTGATACTACACAATCAGACGGTTGTTTTTGGTTTTATTTCAACATGATCTAAAGTCTCATCAGTCGGGTTCATAAGAACGCTTTCATGAGACTGAGTCTCGTTTTCCATTATGGCACAAAATAAGTTCAATATTTTTAAAATAAATACAACTTGGTTAAATCATTTTGTATTTTTATTACTCAATTTTGGACATTAAAATTAAATTAACTAACTAATTAACTAATCAATTTGATCTGAAGCTGATCAATAAAAAATAAATTTCTGTGATGAGTGTATTATTTTTGATCATTTTTTATTAATTTTGTTTTTATTATTAAAAAAAAGTGATAAAAATCATTTATTAGTTATCATTATATGACATTTGACATTAAATTAAAAAATTGTTTTATTTTTATTATTTTTGTTATGAAACCTATATATTTGTGGTAGATTTTATTAAATTTGTGGACATCACTTATTAGCGGCCATTTATCTTATCCATAAATATTAATCAACTGTTTAAAATGAATATAAAACTATGGAGAGTCGGTGATATATTGTAACATATATAAGTTAAATTGGATTAATTTTGCAGTTTTGTTTGCAATAAAGACAAATAAAGATACGCGCTTTCACCCTTTTAGACTTCTTCACTCAAAAACAGAAACCGGAGAAGATTATGCATTTCTCTTTCAAACGATTAATGATTTATCTCTCAAACTTTGTGGTCATTGTTTACAAATTTAAAATCTTTTAGCTGACGATTTTAAAAAGGTTCTTGGAAATGTTAAAAGGAGAATTGTATGTTGGGCTCATGTCGAAAGAAAAATTGAAGAGAACATCAAAGGAATTGGTAAAGATATAAAACAGAAAATTGTTAATATCTTTGGACTTATTCAATCAACTGCTTCAGAAAAAAATATTTTTGCTCTAAATTGGTAAAATAATTGCTTCTTTTTTTTTCTAATAAATAATAATAAATCTGCTCCTCGAAAATATAAAAACTGCTTCTATAATAATTATTTTCCAATATTATATTGTAATTTTTGTATTATTTTTTATTCTCACTTAATGTTTAAATTTTTTGTCTATCTTCGCCTGGGATGAGTTACAAACTAGCAGCCATGCACTGTTGTAGTAGAAGTAGTTTGAATCCAATCTGACCAGGCACATTAATTCTAGATGATTTGAGCTAAATTCGATTTTACTTTCTATAGAGTACTCAAAAGTCCAAATCCTGTTAAATAATGGCTCATTAATTTAGATAAATGATTTTTTTTTATTCTCTTATTTTCCGATAATATAAACATTGCAAAATTTGCAAATATTTTTTTGGCCTTTAATGTTTCAAAATGTTTATTTCTTTAATTAAAAAAAAATTATTTAGAAATGATTTGTTGTTGTTTATGACAAATAAAATTCAAATAAATATTTATATTTTCATTTTATTATTAAGCAAATAAAAAAATCAAATCAATTATAATTCATGAATTTTTCGCAGAATTTTGTCAAAAACTAAATGGACCCTTTCTTTCGCGCTAAATTAATTAATCATTCCGTTCCAAAAATAAAATATTGAATTAAACAAGACATTTGCACTGCAAATTTTGCAGTGATGCATTCATAAAAATTAAGAAAAGAACAAACATATTTTATATTTGAAATTATAAATTTGAATTATTTCATATCTCTTATGTTCCTTATTTTGACATGATTCTTAAATTTGGATTAGAATAACTTTGCATGATTTTAAACATTTCACATTTAAATAATTGAATTTAATTTAATTTTTGAAGTCTATTTTTAAGTGAAAAGATAATAAATTTAAATAAAATTAATACAATAAAATCTTTAAAAAACTCTCTCCATTTAAATCCCATTTGAGACCATAAGAGCTTCTTTGTAAGAGATGCTGTTTCTAGTGGCATTAAGTGTCCAACCAGGGATTTAGTCATAGCTTCAATTCAAAATTAAAATCTGCTTACAATACTTGTGGGACGATGTGTAATTTCGTTACCACGAGGAGAATATGCCATCTTTTAAATTAAAAAAATTAAATGACCTTATTTAAATTAAAGGAGAGAATAATTAAAAATTAATTTCTTTGTTGAATAATTTTCTGAAAAACTTATATTATATATTTCAATATGAATTTACAAAATGTGTTATTTTGTAAAATGACTTGACTAATGATAAAATTCCCGGAATTTTTCTCTGGCAGAGAAAATAAATTGTAAATTCAAAAAAGGCAGTCCGAGTGCTTTCTTTTGGGCATAGTTTAGGATTTATAGAGTGCTCTTTATAAAAAACATATAGTTTTTTAAAAAAAAAAACATTTGATAAATTAAATTATTAATTAAGTGTTTTGTTTAATTTTTGTAAAATTTAAATTCTAAAAAATTTTTTTTATTATTGAAAATAAATTTTTGCGGGGAAAAAATTTAACTATTGCAATTAACTTTGGTAAAAGCATTAAAAATTAGTAATCTTGATTTTTTTTGAATTTTTAAATTCCTGGTCAAAGAAAAAATGAAAATTTTATTATTTGCCAAGTCATTTTACTAAATTTTGAATTAAAAAATATGCAAGGAGTTTATTTGATTATGACGCCATATGACAAGTCTAGTATTACGTCTTGTTTGTTCTTTGAGGTACACAATTTGATGATATAGATTGATTATTTTTTTATTAGATTATTTTTTTATTTTAATTAAAATTTCTGTCGACTGAAAACAAAAAATTAATTAAAAAAAGTAAAAAAAAAATTTGAAAAGGCTTTTTTTATTCAAAGAAAATTTGACTTTAACTTTTTATGTTCTCAAATAAAAGTAAACAGTATTTTTTAATTTCTAATTATTATCATTTTAAAAATGGCTCCTTAAGCCATAATAAAAATTAAAAAAATATATTTAGATGGTATAAGAGAAAAAATTAAATAATACTGTTTTTAGACATATTAATTAAAAAATATTTAATTCTTGAATCGAAAATGAGATTTTATTATTTATTCAACCGCTTTCCTTTTTAAACCGGTAAAAAAATAGAAAATTTGTTTTTTTTTTTTTTTTTTTTAAATTTGCTTCACTGGGAATAAAAGTTAGAAGAAGAATGCTAATCAATACTCGCTGTATAAGAACAAAGAATTAATTATTTAGAATTTTCTTTATCATTTATGAAATTAAATAATTTTTAAATAATTCAATTCAATAGAAAACTAATAAATGATAATTTAAAATTTTAAATACTAAAAATTCTTCTTTTATTAAGGCTGTCAGTATAGAACACAATAAATTTAGTAAAAATTACCACAAATTTATATTAAATATCAACAAAAATTACATATTTTTATCTCTTTATTTTTTTGCCGAATATATTATAAATAAAATAATTAAAATTAATAAAAACATAACACACCTAATAAATTTACACCTTTTATCTAATAAATTGCAACTAAAATCACGAAACTTTTGTGATAAAATTTGGTAAATGACTTTATATTCTTTCGATTATTTATTTATTTGTTTTCTGTACCGAGCTAGAGCTCCTTCAGAATATTCAGAATCTTTCTAGGAAAAGTGAATATTTTTATATGAACTAAACAAAATAAAAAAATTTGAATGAATATAACATTGAACAGCAAGCCAAAGCAAGCAGCAAAAGAGAAAACAAGATCGTGTCTATAACATCAACCATCTGACTGTATTCAGAACGAAAAAAGCACTATTCTTAAATTTGACGAAGACTTGGACATAGAATCAGAACCAGCTCCAAAATCATTTAAAAAAGCCGAATGATGCAGTTTTATCTATTGAAAATATTTGGAAAAAGGTTGAACTAAGAAAAAAATTAAATTCTTTAGTAGATTTTGTTTAAGTTTTCTTTTATTAAATATGTTTTTTTATTGGTATTTTTTCTTATTATGTTTATTTTGAATAAAAAAATGGCACAATATTAACTTAATTATATTTTTCTTTTTTTTTTTGGGATTTTTATTAATTCTGTGGAATTTTTACTAAAAATATTGTGCTCAAATATTAGGAGTCTTTTATTTAGATATGACATGAGCCCAAAATACAATTCTCCTTTTAACATTTCCAAGAACCTTTTTAAAATCGTTTGTGATAGCGGTTGCTGCATCAGCTAAAAGAATACTAATAAATGATAATTAAAAATTTTAAATACCAAAAATTCTTCGTTTTCTTAGTGCCGCATTAAAACTTTTTTTTTTCAATATTTAATAAACAATTTTTAAAAAATTTAATTTTTGTTTTTAGACAATTGAAAAATATTTGAAAAAATTTAAAAAATTTATGAATTTTTAGAGCGACTTTCAAACAACTTCTTTCGGTCTCTGAAAATGATAAAACTGTCTTCAGTCTTTTAGACTAGAGTTGGAGAAAATACTTTAGACGAGTGTGGACAGTTTTTTTAATTATTTTTGCTAGAATCAAATATTCTATATTTAATTTTTTTAGTTGAGTCTTTTAAAATTATATTTAAATAAAAAGCATAATTTATTTGAAAATTCAAAACTTAAGAACTCTTCTGCCTATTGCATAACCCAAATTAATTAAGTAGACTTCAACTATCAGTAAATTTTAATTCAATCAATATAAATTAAAGTGTCCTAAATACAAGTATATTTTTATATTTGATTTTTACAATCAAAATTCTTTAACTAATTAAATTTAAATGAAAAAAATCTTTATAAAAAATGCATAGACCAAAAAAAGGCTTCTTGAAGCTTTTAAGACTTATTTCAATTTCGTAATCGGTCAGTTTCAGTTTTTTTCACAAAAATCATTGTTCTTATTTTAAATTCTTTTGTCACTCAAACTAATTTCCTTAAGCACTTAATTTCCCTTGCTAATTTTCCAATACTTAAATTAAAACTCTCATAATTTTCAAGTCAAAAATTCAATTCTGCTAAATATTGTGACCAGAATAAATTAGTCAACTGTTCATACAGCTTGAAATCAAGGAGCATTAAATCTAATAAAATTTTCCATTTTATGCTTGGTGGACCCGCATGGGCCAAAAAATAGAGCTCAATTTTCAAAAAATCTATTTTCTTCAGCCAGATAAGCACTTGAGAAAATTCCATCGGACTTTGAAAATTTTTTGTTAGAAAAAAAATTTTATTTGTTTATTTAAAATTTTGGACTCTTTAAATTTTAAGTGAAATTAATTCAATTTATTTTTTTGAAATGAAATTTTCGTTTAAGATTTTCAATTCAAATTAATAAAAAAGAATTGTTTTCTAATTGCTCGAGATTTAAGCTCTATAAAAAAAATGAGTGATTACATTGATTAGTAGATTATTTAGGATTTTATTCCACACACAATATTTGTCACGACAAGAAAACTATGAAGCAAAATTTTTATTTTTTTCATTTTTAAACGAAAAATAAAAGAGTATTTTTTAATAAATCAATTTGCAAGTCATCAATTAATTTAAAGAATTGTCAATTTGGAAATTAAATTCTTTGGGTCAGAGATGACAGTTTTTAGTAAATTATGAAAGGACCAAAAAGACAAAATATTACACTATAATAATAATAATGATATATTTAAGCTATATCCAGGCTAGCTCGCGGAGGTGGCCTACTAGGAGGTCACCTATGGTAGCTCCTTGCGCATTACACATAGAAAAATACTGACAGAAGAAATACAGTTTAATTTTTAGCTAAAAATAAGAGCTAAGATTACAGATAGAATAAGCTGTAAAAAAAAAATTTATAAATAAATGTTCATGTTCAAGATTGTTGACTAGACCGGAAACTATCTTTATCATTAGGTGATATGACTGTGAAGAATTCTATCAGAAAATTTTTAAAAAATTTTCACTTAAAACCATTTTAAAAATAAAGTTAATCTAATTTAATTTTAAATTAAAATTTGAATTTTGAAATTTTTTTTTAAATTTAAAAAATTTTTTTTTTTAAATTTGTGTAAAATGAATAATGAAGAAATTGAAATTTTATTCAAAATTTTGAATCATTTTTTTAATTTTAGTAATTAGAATTTAAAGATGGAAGCAGAGCAAACATGACAAGAGTTTACTCGGCAGCACGAAACTCGAATTTAGGTCGAGCCTAGGTTCTAATTAAAATACTTTTAAAATTTTTTTTAATTATTTGTAATTTATTTTCTTTGAATTCTGAGCAAATATAATTAACTTTTAATTGTTGTGGATTTTTTCTATCTTTTTTTTCTGTTTGGCAAGCTCCAAATTTTTGTTCAACTTTCAATTGAACTCTAGTGATTAATTTAAAAACTTATTTACTTGGCACAGAAAAAACACTGTGTCGACAAACAAGTCTAATCAAATTAATTCAAACAAACTTCGAAAAGTGTTTCTAAGTATTTAAGTAAGAGGAAAAAATTCAAAATTATTTAATTCAAATAAACAAAATATTTTCTAGTTTCGAAATACAAGGAAACAAAAATCAAATTTCATTTAAGTTTCAAATTTTATTAGAAAGCTTTTTATTTTTTCTCATTTGACACGAATCAATTTAGATTTGTATTGATTTTCGGACTCTCTCAGACCTAGCACAAAACTCTCTTAATAGAAAAAAAAAATTATCTCTCCACAAATGACTAATGGAATTTAATTACTCATATTTTAATTAATCTATGCACAAAACCCTCGCTCACATTGTCAACGAGGTCTTCAATTGCAAGGCGGTCGGGGGGTTAGTTGCTAAAACCTTGTTACCATGCATATAATTTTTTTAACATTCAGATTTTAATTTTTTTATCTTATAAATTTATAATATTTTCAACAAAAAAAATTTTGAAATTTTAATTCAATAGTCAATCAATTCTAAAATAGATACGATACTTTTAAGTCTAGTCTAAAGAGGTCTACATTGTCCGATGCTGAGTTGAAGCAATAAGTTTT
Source organism: Brachionus plicatilis (assembly GCA_010279815.1). Taxonomy (NCBI): domain Eukaryota; kingdom Metazoa; phylum Rotifera; class Eurotatoria; order Ploima; family Brachionidae; genus Brachionus; species Brachionus plicatilis. The sequence goes on from QEOQ01000522.1 coordinate 462,099, forward strand.
TATGGACTCATTTCGATTATTGAATATGGTTTTGTATTTCATTTATTTATTTTGATTTATATATGGTGTATTTTTTCGTCTTTTAATGAAAATTTTGATACAATTTTGAAAAAGCATGAAAAAAGTTCGATGTTTAAAATTAATTTTTTTAAAAAATTAAATGCGGGTAAATTTTTAAATCTTATTACATTTAAATAGATTGCATCAAAGAAAAGATATTTAGTTTTTAAAAAATTTTATTTAGTTTTTAAACAAATTAGAAAATTGATTTCTTTAAAATAAGATAAATTTTCTAGAAAATACAAAATATTTGAGATTGTAGTAAATTATTTTTTTTTACTTGAAAATATTAAGCAGTCTTTTAAAAAAATATTCAAAATCAATTTAGAAACATAGAGCTCTAAATTTCTTTTAAGCAGGTGAACGGCTTTTATAATGCGGAAAAATAAGTTCCATTTTTATAAAGAATTATTATTTACTAATTAAACCATGAAATTTTTCAAGATAATGAAAGTTTTAATGTAAAATTTCTTGAAGGTCAATAATAATCAAATGGCACTATGTTTATGTGTCAAAAACGAATTCAGTCTATTTTGCTAAATTTGGTACTTCATACCAGGTTTTTTTTTTTACCTCTTTGATTAAGTATTTTTGTTAAAGGATACCATGTTAAATACCAAAATAAATAATATTTTGAAAAATTTTAATTTAAAAAAATCATAAATTTCCTTTAAAAATTTTTTCATCTGAGATATTAAAATGTTAAAGTATTTTGATTACGGCATAGGATTAACTTTATTAGATAAAAAGATAATTTTATTAACTAATAGAAAAAAAGACAGAACACTATATGAAAATATTTTTTATTTTTATTAGATAAAGAAATTAATTGATAGACAAGAAAATGAAAAAAAACTTTATAAAATAAATCAGTACTTAATTTTTTCTTCTTTTATTGATCGACTCAAGAAAATGTTCAGCATCAATTTGATTATTGTTTGAAGCAGCTCTTTTTTTTGATTGAGTGGTTTTAACATCGTTGACACTTTTTTTTGGTTTACCACGACCACGCTATAGAATCTTTTTTCGCCCTCTTGAGTTTTTCGTGTATTTCTTCTTGTCCATTTTACAGAAACTAGTTGAGTAATGTATTCTGTTGCTTCCTTTAATTACACACTTTCAAACATTAATTGATAGTCTCTATTTTTTCCGCGACTATTCTTGACATTCTGTTACACGATCGCTGTTTTATTTAATCCAAAAGGAGGTATAGGGCGAGTTTGTCGTGGCGCCACTTGGTATGTTTCGGTATCAGTGTCTTCACTGCTAGGTTCGGTGTTCTCGGAACTACTCGTATTCGAAGGGTCGATGTCTGGATACATCATTTTACAATTGATTTAGTAAAGTTAAGTAAAGCTAAATAAAATAAAATAAAAATAAAACAAGTTAAAAAAATAGAGAAATATTAAAAAAAAAAAAATAAAATTAGTTAAATTTTGATAGAGAGTAACAGAATACATATTTTTAAATTTTTGATGATTCAGGAAAAAAAAGAAGAAATATTAAGGTATCAATTACACAATGGAGTTGGATATTCAATATATCTTGATTCGAGTCCTGCTTTATATTCTTCCACTAGTCTAAGAACCAATGGAACAGAATTACTAAGTCCTGCCCTGATATATCTTTCACTCAACTCACAGAGTCAATTTGAGATTGTTAGTAGTTTGAGTTTATTGTAAGCCTCATGATGCAAAATATTGGAAGGAGTATCGTATTTTAGTTTTAGAATAGATCGAACCGCTGAATTTTGAAATACTTCTAATTTTTTGACATTAGATTCTGAGAGAGAGTTAAGACATGGAAAAGAACAATCTAAGATAGATCCAATCCAAGATTACCTAATGTGTTAAATTTAAAAGGGCCCATTTTTTAATTAATTAACCAAAAATTACATCGTTCTTTAATATCTTCTATCATTGAAGCAAAGGTTAATTTACTTTCAAATTTAATACCAAGAAACTTAATTTCTTTTTGGCTTTCGATTTTATTTCCATAAATTCTTAGGTCGAAATACGTTTTTTCAATATTTTTTTAGAAAAAATTATTGAACAAGACTAAGAGAATTTGAAGAGGATTTATAGCCTTTTGATCGAGTTTAATAAATTAATTAATTAATCAAATAAAATATTGACTAACTATTCAATTATATCTAGTATTAATTATATCTAGTTAATTAATAAAATTATCTAGCAATTTAATTTTTTTTCTCTATGAATATGTTTATTAATTCTATTAGTTAATAATTTTATCTAGGTGTTTATTTATTATGCAGTAAATAATTGTTTTATATAGTACATTTAATATATTTTATCTACTAAGTTCATCTTTTTATATAGTATATATTAATATTATGTCTTTTGACTATTAATTAAATTAGATAAAGTGTTTATCTATTAAAAAAAAATTATTTTCTTATTGTATAAAAAAATAGATATATATTTTAACTAAATATCTTATGTTTGAGGCAATCGATTTAATTTCAATGTAGTAAGATTTCAAAATTTATACGCATTAAATTTTTTAAAAAAATGGAATCAGGATCAGACTTTGGCATCTGGGTACTTTGAAAATTAATTGTATTTTTGAACCTACGATTCATCTACATTTAAAAATTGAATTGTAAAAATTTCAAATCTAAAAAAAGAAGCAAATTGAAGTTCATCATAAAAAAGTAAATTTCAAATCAAAATTTTTGACTTAAATAAAAAGATATTTTTTATCAAATTTTTGCTAATTTGACAATTTTCATTAAGATGATAGTCAATTAAGTTTTGATCATTTGATCATGATCATGAACTCCAAGTTGCTTAAAGGTTTAAAATTTAATTAAAAAATTTATTTTCAAAAATTTTTTATGGTAAAAATTTAATTAAATAAAATTTAACAAATATTTAAATGTGAAATGTTAAGAATCATGCAAAGTTATTTAAATCAACATTTAAGACTTGTATTACGTAAATCCTTCAAAGTATATTGAGAATGTGAACTCCAAATTGCACACGTTCAATTCAATTTGTGGTCCAGCTTGTGCTTTTCTAATCAGCTGGCATCTGAAAAAAAGATTGCTAATGCAAAAAGCATTCGCGTGGTCCAAGTGGGCCTAAATTGCGCAAAGTTAGCCAAGATAAGCACTGAACAAGCTTTCAATTGAGCTGCTGCTAACGAAGCGTCAATTTTTCTAATTTTAAAATATTCTGAGAGTCGATCATGCCGAGATCTTAGGCCGTTCATTGACAGCCTATTAAATAACAAAGTCCATTTTTCGCTTCATTTGAGACCATAATTATGCGGAACAAGTCTTTATTCCATTTCCTGATAATCTCAAGCTGGTTTAGTGGAAATTTAATCAAGCATAATATTGTTCTGAAACAGTGGGCATATTAAAATTAAAAGAATTTTGATTATTAGACTTTTTATATTTTTTAATTAAAATAAAATTTTTTTTTTTTTTTTGGCTATTCAAATATTTACTTTGCGAGTGAGTCCCAATCGAACTAGAACTCAATGAGCTACAAATTATTAAATTTAAAATTTAATTGTAAAGTGTGTTACGCAGGTTTAATTGAATGAAAAACCATAAAAAGCTTAATCGCCGCTTGAGGTCTAGTTCGAATAGAAAAATATTATTCCATTAGAGAAGAAGTTGTTTATTTCGCCAAATTTTTAAGGTTTTTTTTTTTTAAATTAGAAAAAAAAACACGATTAAAGGTTGCATTTTAGGCTTTTGTTACAAAATTTGGTCGAGTCTCTAAATTGTTCGTATTTAAGTCCGGCGACGTAAATATTCATCGCCACCATTTTACCTTCATTTTTTCAGATTTAGTAAATTTTTGTTGCTTTTTTTTATTTTATTTAAGAAAAGTCTCGAATAGAAAATATTGATTCGAGATTGCCGGGGACAGATGCTCGGACTTGTTTCTCAATGTTTGACTTTTGGCGGTCAAACAAAATTCTGATGAGTATTTTTGAAATTTATTTCTAGGGGGCTGCTCTCGAATACCTGACTTTTAATAAATTTTTTTATTTTATTATTTTTTTTTAGAGACGAAAAAATGATTAAAATTTTTTTTCCCATATTTGATTTTTAAGTGCTAATTTTACTTCAGATTGACAAATTTTTTTTTCAAAAAACGAATTTAAATTTTGTAAAATAATTAACAAATAAAATGAATAGTTTTTGGCCGAATAAATTTTTTAATTATTTTCTGACACTTAAATAAATATTAATTTATTTGACCAAACATACCTTTGTATTAGACATTATTTTTGTTTAATTTCACATTTTTAGAAATTTATTTATTTTCTATTAATTAGTGTTAATTTAGGCCAGAGAATGTCGGAACTAAATCTGGCGCATTTTTCTCTCATAAAAATAATTTATTTAGATTGTTTTGTACATTTGATTTTGCGTGATCGAAAATTTTCGATTTTGATTAATACAAATCAATAAAAGATAAAAAAATTTGAAAAAAATTCAACAACTAAAGTCAGGCTTTTTTTTCTATGGAGCAAGTTTTTTCCTTTTTATCAATAATCCTAAAAATAAGCCTAAAAAAATATTATTTATTAATAAATGATCAAATACGATAAAATTATAAAAATGTCTGTGGTGTTTTGTGTCTTTTTGGGTAGTGGTCAAAATTATTTCCTATTCAAAATTTTTGTTTTTTTAAATTTATTTTGATTCAGCTTGTACCAACCAACAAATATTCAATTTTCTTTTATTTTTCACACTAACTTGCAGATAATTTAAAATTTAAGAAAAATAAACAATTTTTGGCTTTTTTAATTTTTAAAAAATAATAAAAATTTAAATTTTAAGAATTAATTTCAGATTTTATAATTCAAATGTTTAGACGCTGATCAAAATCGAAAAATCTTAAACATGATGAAAGTTTTCTGCTTAGTAGCTAAAGCTATTTTGATAAATAGATTTTAAGAATTAAGAAAGTTAGGAATTTGGATAATTACCATGATTATTTGATTATTTGAATTTTTTGGATTTTTTTTAATTTTGTATTGAAAATCACAATTTAAAAAAAAATTAAAATAATAATTTAAAAGACCCTTATAATTTATTCTCCAAAAAAATTGAGGGATTTTATTTTTAAAAGTAAATGTGTTTATTTATTCTTTATTTTTCAATTATATTTTATTAGTGTTGAAATAACGTTTGAAATTTAGAATTTTTGAAAGCACCCAGTCATTTTGATAAAGAGATTAAATGAAAATTAAGATTTGGATAAGTTTTTTAAGTTTACCAATAATTTTCGATTTTTTGTAAATAGAAATTTTTTTTTTCGAATTTTTAAAATAAATTTAAAATAAATATCAACAGTTAAAATTTTTTTTTAACATTTACAAAAATTAAATTTTAATTTTAAGAAATATTTTTAAAATAATGGAAAAAAATTAAATTTTTTTCTCTCTTTAAAGTCAAATAGTCTATTTTTATTCTTTATTTATCAATTATACTTTATAAATGTTGAATAATAATTGATAAAAAGATTAAACGAAAATGAAGAATTTCGACTAGATTTTTAGTTAACCAAGAGTATTTGATTATTTGAATTTTACATGTTATCTATTGCTAAAATAATAAGTAAATTTGAAGGCATTGTGAATTTTTTTTGTCATAAAAAGCGGCAGATTTTGCTACAATATTTTTCTAAAATTTTAAAGATTACTTCTAACAATAAAAGATTAAAATTGAAAAATAAAGAATAAAAAAGACTTGTTCACATTTTAAAAATAGAAAAAAAAATTTTGATTTTATAAAATAATTTAGTGGGGTCTCTTTTCAAAATTATTAAAAAAAAATTTTTTTAAACTAATGATTTTTTGATACAATTTAAAAAAAATTTACAAAATAATTCAAATTTGGCATTGTGAATTTTGGAGCAAGGATCAAAAAAAAAATTTTTAAAATGAATGAAATATAATTTTAAATATGAGTAGAAAAAATTGAAATTTTTTTTTTGATCCTTGTTCCAAAATTCACAATGCCAAATTTGAATTGTTTTGAATATTTTTTTTAATTTTGTATCAAAAAATCATTAGTTAAAAAAAAAAAAAAATTAATAATTTTGAAAAGAGACCCCACTAAATTATTTTATAAAATAATAATTTTTTTTTCTATTTTTTAAATGTCAACGAGCCTTTTTTATTCTTTATTTTTCCATTCTAATCTATTAGTGTTCGAAGTAATCTTTAAAATTTTAGAAAAACATTGTAGCAAAATCTGCCGCTTTTTATGACAAAAAAAGAAAGAAGAGATAAGATAAGATAAATAAGTAATTTATAAAAAATGTGCTTATTTGGATCAAACAAAGGTAATTTAGCACTCGAGGGTCACTCGAGAGATTATTTCAAAAAGCGTGACTAATCGAAAGTCAATATTCAAGAGCTTATTTATTTCGCTTGATTAAAAAAGTTAATGTCTTTGGAAAAAAGATAGTTTGTAGCGCGTCTAACCGATGACGCGATGATAGATGGGCTTTTATGCTCAATTTAGATTTAAATAGACAGTTTAAAGAAAAATATGCTTCGGCTAGAATAGCGCCAACTTGAGCTCCAGTCCAATATATGTCATTTGGATTTAAAGTGAAGTATTTAAGAAGTGTTGATAGAATCTTTTTTTTTCTATTTGATATTTAATACTATTGTCATTTAGAGTGGATTCCACATGAGATAAAATCTCGAAAATATTTCAATCAACTTGATGGAATTAGTTTTTCTTCTGAGTACTTAGCAAAAAAGTCTAATCTGCGAGTACTGCATGTAATCTAAGACCCAACTGGACCCCTTTCTAGTTCAGTGGGCTCCTAATCGATTTTGAGTTTTAGGTTTTCCTCTCAGTTGAGCAATCGGTCCGAGCATCTGAAAAGATAATATTTCCGATTGAGCTGCTTTGATGAATTGGTCTTAAGTTTCTGTTGAACAAAGTGGCCTGCCGCTTTGTTCAAACAGCCATTTGTTTTCTAAAAGCTGCTTGGATTTTTTTCTATCTTTTTCAATAAAATTTATTCAGCTAATTTTGGCAAGAATTAATGGAAGAATTTGTGATGGAATTAGAGTATGAATAAATAAAGTCTTTTGTGTTTTTGATTTAATTCAAATGAGGAAGAAAATATTTTTTTAAATAAAATTAAATTGAGTTTTTGATGCAAAAAGATGCAACACTTTATTTGCTATGGAAAATTTTATTCATAGAGTCGGTCTGTGGCAAATAAAATTATTTTTATTTTAAAAATTTCTCAGCCAAAAATCATTGGTCAGTTTTAGGCTCTCGCTTTTTATGTGACCAAAAAAGAGAAAAAAAATTCTAAAGTGATAAATAAATTTTTATTGATTTAAGTTTCGTGACCAATTTTAAATTTATGAGATATCAATAAGTCTTCATTTTTGGTTTTAAATTCACTCTTATTTTATTCAATATTTTAAAACGAATTCTTTCGAAGACTTTAAGTGTAACAAAAATTAAAAAAATTTTATTTATTCATTTTTGCCATGTGACAATTAATCTTCTTTTATTTTTCATAAGTTGACCACAAACAAGACAAGGACTGCTCAAGTCATTCGAATGAATTTTGCTAGTTTAGACTTAACAGGGTTAATGTTGGCACGGCTTGGTTCTGCTTTGAAGTTTTCTTAACTTAAATTTTTAGATATTACTATTTATTTGTTCAGAGACAAAATTAATAATATTGTTAGTTCGTAGCTAACATTACACTTCTTAGTTATTATTTGTATTTTATTAATTAAAGAAAGTACTCAACTTTAATATTTAATTGGCTTATTATTAATTTAAAATAATATTATTAAGATATAAAGTTTTTTTTATTTACTAGAGGAGATAACAAAAGAAAAAGATTTGGGTGTCTTTATTACAAATTATTTAAAATGGAATAAACAATCTCCTGCAGCAGCTATGAAAGTAAACCGAATACTCGGTGTGGTAAGAAATTCTTTTACGAACCTTTGCCGAGAATCATTAATACTTCTCCTTGCACCACTTGTGAGTGAGACCCCATCTGGAGTATGCAGTAGGAACCTGGAGTCCGTATTTAAAGACAGACATTAAAATTCTTGAAAAAGTAAAAAGAAGAGCGACAAAACTGATTGATTCTACTAGAACCAAGTCTTACCAAGACAGATTAAGATACTTAAATCTTACGAGTCTTGATGTCATTGAGATATAGTTTCTTAACAAATCGCTGTCTAAAATTATGCAACAGTTTATCAGTGAATGCTATTAATGCGCAAACAATAAATAGCTTCAAAGCAGTCATTGACAATGAAGTTTTTGAAATGGTGAAAACCAAAATCTGCCAAAGTCTTACAGTTAATAAGGCTAAACGCTATTAAGCGTTAGTGTGGATAGAAATATCTATACTGCAGATTTTACTACTACTACTATTAGAACTACTACAAAAATTCAGTGACCAGAAAAATTTTATTGACCCATGTTTTTATCCAGAGTTGTTTAAAAGTCCCAAAAAAAAGTCCAAGTCATTAAAAAAAGTCTAAGTCCGGACTTTTTTTTTCCAAGTCCATATACTCTTGGGTTGTCAAATGCAATAGATTTGCCATATATCAGAATTTTGTTGCAATTTTAAAATGAATTTCTTCTTCAGTATTCAAAATTTTAAAGCCTGGATTTGACTTGTGAATGAAATTTAAAAAAAAAAAACTTGGACTTTTTTTTTGAAAAAAAATATTTAAGTCTTTGGTCGGACTTTAAAAAAAAAAAAAAGAGTCCGGACTTGGACTTGACTTGAGACTTGTGACTTTTAGACAACTCTGATTTTATCTTTGTTTACTTTTTATCCTTTTCTGATCACATATTACGTGACCACAAAAAAATCTTTCCGTGACCAAGTCGACATTAGGACGTTATATGTTTTGGTCACGTAATATGTCACATAAAAGGGGAGACACGAGTTTTGAATTATACAACCATCTTACAAAAAATTAATTTTTTATTCTTTTTCTTTTAAATTTTTATTAAGTGTTGAGGATTTATTTCCCACTCCAGGACCGAGGGTTTGAATTAAAAAAAACTGTTTGTTGTTTGGGCCTTAATTTATTTAACAAAACGTGGTATTTGGAGAAAAGGTTAAAGTATAGATGAGAGAAAATATCAAATAATATTAGCAGATTTAGCGTAAATTTTACAAGTTCTTCACTTTCGTGAAGTAATCATGTAAATTACCCCAGTTGTTCATATTATTATTATTGTTATTATTTATTTCAATAAACACCTTTAAATTAAATTAAAAAAAAGACAAAAAATTAATATAAGAAAAATGTAAAAAATTTTTTTATTACAACCACAACATTAAGAACTAAAAAAATATTTAAAAAAAAATTTTCACAATTAAAAAAATTATGTAAAAAATCATATTTAGATTGCGTTTTTGATTAATGTACCATGTAAACTTTTAAAATATTTTATTTACTTTTTATTTCATTTTTATTTGGATAAAATTTCTAAATTTGTTTGCTGAAACAAGGGCATTTTAACTTCATTTCTTTTTAAATTAAATAAAAATGCTTGGGTCGGAAGAAAATTTTTTTTAGTTTTTCAGAGTTAAAAAAATTTTTATTATTAAAAAATTTATTTATTTAATTAAAAAAATATGTATTGAAATTTATCTTTTCTCTGAGTGAGTGTTTTTTTTAATCTTAAAATAAATAAATAAAAAATTGACCATCATCCTTGTAAAAAATCTATACTTTTTCAAAACAATATCATTTTCAAGTCTATTCTATTTTCATTTTAAATTCGCTGTATCAAGTATTAAAATAAATAAAGAAGTTGATCAGCTAGAAGTCAAAATAATTGATAGTTTTCACAATATATTTCTATCAATTAAAGTAAAGTAATAGTAAAAAAATAAAAATAAAATTCTTAATCCCTTTAAGGAATTTTAATGTCTTATAATAAATTAACAAGTATATTAAATAAATTATACTAAACAATTAGTCGATATATAAAAATGATATTTTTTACCATAAATTCGATTCTAAGAACGAAATTTTATTTTTTTTAAATTTTCAATTTAAAGAATTCTCTACAAAATTGAATTTTTTTTAAAATAAATTTTGATTAATTTTTTATCTATGAATCTCTTTTTATTTTTATCAAATTTTATGAAGCTATATTTAAATTAATTTTTTTCAATTTTAAAATCTGAATAAAAATTATTTAATTTAATTTCAAAGAATCCTTTGTCTAAAATGCTATAATATAGAACTTAGAATAGTGGAAAAATTTTCTATACAAAACGAATATTTTAATCTTCAATCAAAATGTATAAAATGTTGACACTTTCATATTTTAATTTCTTTGATTCTCAATATCTTTATACAATTTTCACTCTGGGATCGAATTTCAGCATCAATATTAAATTTTTTATCAATTAAATTTAGAAATTAATTTAATAAATAAGTTAAGCTTTTTAATTACTTGTGATAATCATTTTCTAATTAATTGCTAAAGAGACATTTCGAATAAAAAATTAAAAAAAAAAAAAAACAGAATTTTTTACCAGATTCTAATTCTTTTTTTAGATTAATATTTGAGAGTTCTTGATAAAAAATTAATCACGTTTTGAAAAAAATTTCTAATTATTTCAGAGGCCAAAAAAAATTTTTATAATTTTTTTGTTATTATCTCGATTTATCATCAATCATGAGGCTGCGAGGTCTTGGGCCATTTCAAACTGTCAAGCGGTTCTTCAAAAAATATCTCTTAAAAGATTTCATTTCAATCTTTTGTTTATTTTTATTTTTTTTTCTATCAATTATTTTGAATATGGACCGCCTCTAATTTTTTGTTCCTAGTGATTCAAAAAAGGATATTAACAAATCCATATATTCCCAGTATTGTTAGCAAACGGATCATTTAGCATGTGACAGAGTTTCGATAAATAAAAAATTTTATTGAGCAGAAACAAAAACATTTTTGTGACCATGGAAAATAAATCTTGGGCTAAAACCAAAAATTGAAAAAAATATATGCCTTCTTTTATATCTTAGTGAATAATTATAAAGTTAAAAGAAGTTAGAGATTGTGTTACACCAGGATTAAAATTAATTATAGTGATTAATTTTTAATTTTAGTCATGTTTTTAATTTAAAAGTTTTTTTAGGTTTAGAAAATTTTTTTTAATAATATCAAAGAGGTTTAGCTGATTTTTTTCCACGGTCGCACAAATATTATTTAATTTTTTTTTTTTCAATCAAATTGTCAATTGATAAAAATTTTCTAATTTAATTTTTGTTCAATTTAAAAAAATGCAGACTAATTTTGATTAATTTTTGCCGAACTCTCTCATTTTTTTTGGTGCCATCTAAATAGAAAAAATACACGCAATCAACTGATCTATTCTTGCACAATTGATTTAGAATTTTGTTTTCCTCTCAGTTGAACAATCGGTGCTAGCATTTGAAAAGATATAGTTTCCATTTGAGCAATTTTGATGAATTAGTCTGGACTCCAAGCATACTTGATTAATAGGGTACCTTTTTAGCACGAATTGTCTTGCATGAATATTAGACACTCATCGCCTAATTTACAAGAGGTTATCAATAAAAAAAAAAAAAAAAAAGAAAGCAAAAAAGACCATTCATCTAACTAAAGGAAATCGAGCCAAATATTAAAATTAATTTTTGATTTATTAATGTAGCCAAAAAAAGACATTAAACTTTGTTTTATTTACTCTAGATTGATCAAGATTTAATCGCTAATCAAAAAAACACAATCTTCAACAACGGGGTTAAGTAAACGAGTCTTAAGTTTAGCAGATCTTACAAGAAATTTGAGATTTGTTTGCCTTATTATCAGGGCTTCAAACTAATTTTTTTGTAATAAATATTTACGGCTAATTGGGCCGAGTTGGGCGCTCTTAATCAGGAAGGCTCTAGCAATTATTTTTTTTTTTTTTTATTTCGTGAGAATATTTTATACCCAGTCATGATATTTAGAATTTAATCAAATTAAAAGTGTTTAAGGTAATTGTTTTAAACCCCAATCTAATACTTATTTTCCGGACCTCTTAGCATTTGCTAGTTTAAGGTTATAACACAAAATAATAAAGAAAGAAATTAAATGATAACTTTATTAATTAATGGTCATAAAAATAATTAAATACTAACTACGCATGAGATCATAGCAATGCATTGTGAAACTAGAGACATTTAAGTTGACTTGAGTCGGTGTTGTATTTTTAAGATTTTTAAAAAATTTTTAAGATAATTTATTTTTTATTTTTTTAAATTGATTTATTTTCGTAGAAGTGTTTCTCTTCTTGAGGCTAAAAAATAAATTTTTAAAATTTTAAAATAAAACAAAAATAATGGTGAATAATTGGTGAATTGGGCAGTACAAGGAAATTAAATAATAATCTAACGTTAAGACTCCACGATTTCTACTCAAGCGTTGTAAGACTTGATCGTCGACTTTATTTTAATAGAGTCGATTTTGATGACAATGTAGATATACATATTTATATTTTATGTGAAATTGAGGCTATTTTAGATCTTGTGTGTTCAAAATCAATTATTTATAGGATTATTCAATTATTTTATTGACTAATTATCTAGTAAAGACGTTAGTAGTAGTAGTAGTAGTAGTAGTAGTAGTATAGTTTTTCTGCGACAAGTCTTACCTCTTGTAGAACATCCCAAGTTATATTTGGTTAGCTTGCGGAAGCATTGCTGCTTATAACAGAGTTTTTTTATACTCGCTACTAACGTCTTTCGACGTCATTATTTATAGTCCCCTTGAAGAAATTATTTTCCAATCTTTTTGCAAATGCAAGTTTTATAAGTTTCAGCGTGTCTTCAGTTGATACTATGGTTAATGCCTTCATCAGGTTAATTGTCCTCGATCTTTTACTCAATCCTAATGACTTTTAAATGATTGTAGACTCATTACTTTTTATTTTCCTTAGGAGAATATGATTGATTTTTGTTGCATCGCATCCGAAAGTAAGAATAGGTCTACAATAAGTTTTGTACAGTTGGGACTTTACTTCTATTTTTAGGCTAGGATCTCTCACTCCAATGGAGTTCAGCTGAAGCATACTTTTTAATTTTTTTCGAACTCTTTCTTCAATAAAATCAACGTTGTTATTCTTAGAGTTCAATACAAACCCCAGGTACTTTGTCTTCTAATGAATTTCAATTTCTTCATTGTCCATGTTAAGTCGTGGATTGGTGGACCAAATATATGTTATATTTAATAAAGTAAGAGTGAATATAAAAAAATAAAAATAAAGAATAAGTCACTACGATTTATAGTGTAGTTCTTAATTTATAGTTTATATTTATAGTCTAGATTTATAGTGTAGTTCTTTATAGTCCACGTGCTTCTTAGGGGAAGACGCCGTTATAACTATGCCGTATGCCGGTCCCAAGCCCGGATGAAAAAATAGGAGGGTGACTAAAATTTTCCGTATAAATATTTTTAACTAATTTAATTAAAAAAAAACAGATCCTTAAAAAAAAAGATTCTTTGTGTAAAAAATTGTAATTTTGTTCAAGCTTTAACTTTAATTATTTATCAAGTTAAAATTGCTCGGATGAGTGGCGCCGTTTATGATGGACGTCCGAATAATAATAAATAAACAAATAAACAAAAGGAATACATAAGTTATTGATTCAATTTCATTAAGAAACATTTATACCTTATTGTCAAACGATATTTTAAGAGTTTTAATATATTTTTATTTATAATTATTATTAATAATATCATTCCACTTTTATATTATTTTTGGAACTCAAATTTTGCGCCATTAATTTAATTTTTTTAAAAATTAAAAATACTGTAATTCGCACATTTTTTAAATCAACTGCCCAAACTTTTGAAATTATCAACGTTCAAAGTAAAGCAGCTTTTACACATATCTACTTAAATTATTTCACATGCAAAATTTAAACTCCTCCCAACCTCGTATACAAATCTTTTAACATGGCGAAGATTTTTACTCCTATACAACCATTAGAAAACTGAAAAGTATTTTTTAAATATAGTTGTGAATAAGAGTGAATATTAAATACTAAAAATAAAGAATAAGTCACTACGATTTATAGTGTAGTTCTTAATGCTAGATTAAGAATGAATTAATTGTTTTATTAAATATTTATGTTAGACCCTAAATATTTTATTATTATAAATTTAATAAAACATACCACAAATTTAATAAAAAAAAACAACACGAATAAAAAAATAGCAAAAGTGAATAAAAAAACAAATATGTTAGAATTTAGACAGTCTTATTATTTTTGAATAAAAAATAACAAAAATCGAATTATTTTAATAGAAGTAATACAAATTTTTATCAATTAAAACAAAAAAAAATATTAAATTAATCTTGAGTACATTTGTTAATACAATAATAATAACGTCGTTTTTGAGTGGAGCGTTACATTTTTTGCAGTTGACGTATGCATCATTCTCATTAGATGCCTTCGCTTTTTTACTTGGTCTTGGTTGTTCAGGCTCTCGTCTTCATCATCGTCGACCATAATTTCTTCTGATACTACACAATCAGACGGTTGTTTTTGGTTTTATTTCAACATCATCTAAAGTCCTATCAGTCGGGTTTATAAGAACGCTTTCATGAGACTGAGTCTCGTTTTCCATTATGGCACAAAATAAGTTCAATATTTTTAAAATAAATACAACTTGGTTAAATCATCCTTACTATTTAAAAATCAAAAGTGTGAAAAAGTTGGCTAAAAAATTAAGAGAATCAGAGAAATAAATTTTCCCACGCTTATTAACTGTGTTACTTTTTTTAAAAAAAAATCACACTTTTTACAATAAAATTTTCTGATGTTTTTGTAAAGTTAGTTAAACTTTCAGTCAATTATTCAATTACATTAGACTAAACCAAATTTTTTTTTATTTTATTAAAGATAAAATTAATCCAAAAAAACAAAAAAAAAACAAAGAGAACTGATTTCAAGAATCTAGCCCTGATAATAGCCAAGTAGCAACAAGAACTCAAAAACCTCAAATTGCGGATTAAACGAAAGCAACTGTCTCTTGACAAAAAAATAAAATTTATTCAAAATTTAGCAAAAGTGAAATTTGGTTTTGTCTTAGACAATGATTTAAACAAAATTGATGTTGTAGAGGAGTCAGATAATGAATTGGGAAAAAAATAAAAGGATAAAATTTAGCTTTTCTATCTATTCTGATTTTCCTTAAACTATAAATTCTTAATTTTTCCTTCTTTTTTTTAAATTTAATTTTATTGAATTTTTTTATTTAATTTTTTGTTCTGAAGGAGAATAAGCTCGGGCAGATAAACAAACAAAGAATAATAAAATATAATAAATAATATTAATTGAAAATTACATTTTAACTTATATTATTTATTTTATTCTTTTCTTTAAATTCAACTTTTAATTTGTATTTTTTTTTAGATTTTGATTTTTTTTATCTCAAGGAGTTTGAGTTCGGAAGTAAAACTCATATCCAACCTTATTTCTTTTAGATCTAATCAATAAGTTTATATGCTTTAGTAATTAAAATTGAATTAGTTAGAAAATGCCCTGGAATATTTTCCAAATATAAAGCCTTAATTTAATTTTTACTCTAACTAAAAAATGTAAGAGTTAATTTCGAAATAGAAAATAACTCAAATTTAGACTTCTTAGACTATTTAGACAATTTTTGAACCTAACTCTATGAGCCTTTTTGCCTTTTTGCCTTTTTTTCTCTCTCGGGTATTTGCTTGAATATTGCTAACATCTTAATGTCATTTCGAGCATTATCATACTCGAGAGCACTTGGACTAATTACATAACTTTTTAATCGTGTGAGAACTCAAGTGACTCAACTTTTAAATTTTTAATTAAAATAAGCCGATATGTTTTAAGAAAATAAGAACCTTTACCTTCATACAGCCATGATTGGGTCATTTTCGATCCGACCAACTTAAAAATGCTAAAATGGGTCAAAAAAAAAACCCTAAAATTTTTTTGCTTTTATTAAAATTTATATTTTTTATTATTATTGGAAAGTTTAGTATATTTCATTGGTCACAAAATTACATTGGGGTATTTTTGACCCACTCTTAGTAAACAATGAGATTTTTTTACTCATGAATGAAGCTGTATGAAGGTTAAAATAAAATATTTTATTTAAAAGAATTTCTTTATTTCTTTATAAAAGTAATATTAAATAAAAAAAAAATAACGGAGAGCATATTTTGATTAAAAAATTAAAAAATAAACTTAAACCAAATCGAAAAATATAGAATAAGACATTTTTAAAAATATCTTTTCTGCAACATTTTCTTTAATAATTTTTAAAGATTAAAAAATGATTCTTAATTTTTTTTAGATCTAAAAAACTAAAAAAGCCGAATTGTTCTTAAAAATTTTTAAAGTTAATAGAATTTTATATCCTCAAATTTCATTTTTCAATTTTTCATTATTTTCAAAAAAATAATTAAAAAAATAATTTTTTGAAATTAAAGTTTTCATAATCAACTTAATAATTTTGAAATACTATATTTCAATCTTACACATCTAATAATATAAACTTTTAAAAGAAAAAAGTTTACCATAAAGGGGGTCATCTAGTTTTGTATTTATATTACTCAATTTTGGACATTAAAATTAAATTAATTAACTAATTAACTAATCAATTTGATCTGAGGCTGATCAATAAAAAATAAATTTCTGTGATGAGTGTATTATTTTTGATCATTTTTTATTAATTTTGTTTTTATTATTAAAAAAAAGTGATAAAATCATTTATTAGTTATCATTATATATATGACTTATATGACATTTGACATTAAATTAAAAAATTGTTTTATTTTTATTATTTTTGTCATGAAACCTATATATTTGTGGTAGATTTTATTAAATTTGTGGACATCACTTATTAGCGGCCATTTATGTTATCCATAAATATTAATCAACTGTTTAAAATGAATATAAAACTATGGAGAGTCGGTGATATATTGTAACATATATAAGTTAAATTGGATTAATTTTGCAGTTTTGTTTGCAATAAAGACAAATTAAGATACGCGCTTTCACCCTTTTGGACTTCTTCACTCAAAAACAGAAACCGGAGAAGATTATGCATTTCTCTTTCAAATGATTAAAGATTTATCTCTCAAACTTTGTGGTCATTGTTTACAAATTTAAAATCTTTTAGCTGACGATTTTAAAAAGGTTCTTGGAAATGTTAAAAGGAGAATTGTATGTTGGGCTCATGTCGAAAGAAAAATTGAAGAGAACATCAAAGGAATTGGTAAAGATATTAAACAGAAAATTGTTAATGTTTTTGGACTTATTCAATCAACTGCTTCAGAAAAAAATATTTTTTCTCTTAATTGGTAAAATAATTGCTTCTTTTTTTTTCTAATAAATAATAATAAATCTGCTCCTCGAAAATATAAAAACTGCTTCTATAATAATTATTTTCCAATATAATATTGTAATTTTTGTATTATTTTTTATTCTCACTTAATATTTAAATTTTTTGTCTATCTTGGCCTGGGATGAGTTACAAACTAGCAGCCTTGCACTGTTGTAGTAGAAGTAGTTTGAATCCAATCTGACCAGGCACATTAATTCTAGATGATTTGAGCTAAATTCGATTTTACTATATTTTACTTTATCTATAGAGTACTCAAAAGTCCAAATCCTGTTAAATAATGGCTCATTAATTTAGATAAATGATTTTTTTTTATTCTCCAATTTTCCAATAATACAAACATTGCAAAATTTGCAAATATTTTTTTGGCCTTTAATGTTTCAAAATTGTTTGATCGCAAATAAAAGTGTTTATTTCTTTAATTAAAAAAAAAATTTATTTAGAAATGTTTTGTTGTTGTTTATGACAAATAAAATTCAAATAAATATTTATATTTTCATTTTATTATTAAGTAAATAAAAAAATCAAATCAATTATAATTCATGAATTTTTCGCAGAATTTTGTCAAAAACTAAATGGACCCTTTCTTTCGCGCTAAATTAATTAATCATTCCGTTCCAAAAATAAAATATTGAATTAAACAAGACATTTGCAGTGATGCATTCATAAAAATTAAGAAAAGAACAAACATATTTTATATTTGAAATTATTAATTTGAATTATTTCATATCTTTTCTTCTTAAAGATATCTCTTATGTTCCTTATTTTGACATGATTCTTAAATTTGGATTAGAATAACTTTGCATGATTTTAAACATTTCACATTTAAATAATTGAATTTTATTTAATTTTTAAAGTCTAATTTTAGTAAAAAGATAATAAATGTAAATAAATAAAATAAAATCTTTAAAAAACTCTCTCCATTTAAATCCCATTTGAGACCATAAGAGCTTCTTTGTAAGAGATGCTGTTTCTAGTGGCATTAAGTGTCCAACCAGGGATTTAGTCATAGCTTCAATTCAAAATTAAAATCTGCTTACAATACTTGTGGGACGATGTGTAATTTCGTTACCACGAGGAGAATATGCCATCTTTTAAATTAAAAAAATTAAATGACCTTATTTAAATTAAAGGAGAGAATAATTAAAAATTAATTTCTTTGTTGAATAATTTTCTGAAAAAAATATATTATATATTTCAATATGAATTTATAAAATGTATTATTTTGTAAAATGACTTGACTAATGATAAAATTCCCGGAATTTTTCTCTGGCAGAGAAAATAAATTGTATATTCAAAAAAGGCAGTCCGAGTGCTTTCTTTTGGGCATAGTTTAGGATTTATAGAGTGCTCTTTATAAAAAACATATAGTTTTTTCAAAAAAAAAAATTTGATAAATTAAATTATTAATTAAGTGTTTTGTTTAATTTTTGTAAAATTTAAATTCTAAAAAATTTTTTTATTAGTGAAAATAAATTTTTGCGGAGAAAAAAATTTAACTACTGCAATTAACTTTGGTAAAAACGTCAAAAATTAGTAATCTTGATTTTTTTTGAATTTTTAAATTCCTGGTCAAAGAAAAAAAGAAAATTTTATTATTTGCCAAGTCATTTTACTAAATTTTAAATTAAAAAATATGCAAGGAGTTTATTTGATTATGACGCCATATGACAAGTCTAGTATTACGTCTTGTTTGTTCTTTGAGGTACACAATTTGATGATATAGATTGATTATTTTTTTATTAAATTATTTTTTTATTTTAATTAGAATTTCTGTCGACTGAAAACAAAAAATTAATTAAAAAAAGTTAAAAAAATATTTGAAACGGCTTTTTTTATTCAAAGAAAATTTGACTTTAACTTTTTATGTTCTCAAATAAAAGTAAACAGTATTTTTTAATTTCTAATTATTATCATTTTAAAAATGGTTCCTTAAGCCATAATAAAAATTAAAAAAATATATTTAGATGGTATAAGAGAAAAAATTAAATAATACTGTTTTTAGACATATTAATTAAAAAATATTTAATTCTTGAATCGAAAATGAGATTTTATTATTTATTCAACCGCTTTCCTTTTTAAACCGGTAAAAAAATAGAAAATTTGTTTTTTTTTTTTTTTTAAATTTGCTTCACTGGGAATAAAAGTTAGAAGAAGAATGCTAATCAATACTCGCTGTATAAGAACAAAGAATTAATTATTTAGAATTTTCTTTATCATTTATGAAATTAAATAATTTTTAAATAATTCAATTCAATAGAAAACTAATAAATGATAATTTAAAATTTTAAATACTAAAAATTCTTCTTTTATTAAGGCTGTCAGTATAGAACACAATAAATTTAGTAAAAATTACCACAAATTTATATTAAATATCAACAAAAATTACATATTTTTATCTCTTTATTTTTTTGCCGAATATATTATAAATAAAATAATTAAAATTAATAAAAACATAACACACCTAATAAATTTACACCTTTTATCTAATAAATTGCAACTAAAATCACGAAACTTTTGTGATAAAATTTGGTAAATGACTTTATATTCTTTCGATTATTTATTTATTTGTTTTCTGTACCGAGCTAGAGCTCCTTCAGAATATTCAGAATCTTTCTAGGAAAAGTGAATATTTTTATATGAACTAAACAAAATAAAAAAATTTGAATGAATATAACATTGAACAGCAAGCCAAAGCAAGCAGCAAAAGAGAAAACAAGATCGTGTCTATAACATCAACCATCTGACTGTATTCAGAACGAAAAAAGCACTATTCTTAAATTTGACGAAGACTCGGACATAGAATCAGAACCAGCTCCAAAATCATTTAAAAAAGCCGAATGATGCAGTTTTATCTATTGAAAATATTTGGAAAAAGGTTGAACTAAGAAAAAAATTAAATTCTTTAGTAGATTTTGTTTAAGTTTTCTTTTATTAAATATGTTTTTTTATTGATTAAATGGAAAAAATTAATTTTTTATTGGTATTTTTTCTTATTATGTTTATTTTGAATAAAAAAATGGCACAATATTAACTTAATTATATTTTTCTTTTTTTTTGGGATTTTTATTAATTCTGTGGAATTTTTACTAAAAATATTGTGCGCAAATATTAAGAGTCTTTTATTTAGATATGACATGAGCCCAACATACAATTCTCCTTTTAACATTTCCAAGAACCTTTTTAAAATCGTTTGTGATAGCGGTTGCTGCATCAGCTAAAAGAATACTAATAAATGACAATTAAAAATTTTAAATACCAAAAATTCTTCGTTTTCTTAGTGCCGCATTAAAACATTTTTTTTCAATATTTAATAAACAATTTTTAAAAAATTTAATTTTTGTTTTTAGACAATTGAAAAATATTTGAAAAAATTTAAAAAATTTATGAATTTTTAGAGCGACTTTCAAGCAACTTCTTTCGGTCTCTGAAAATGATAAAACTGTCTTCAGTCTATTAGACTAGAGTTGGAGAAAATACTTTAGACGAGTGTGCACAGTTTTTTTAATTAATTTTAGAGTTAATTTTTGCTAGAATCAAATATTCTAAATTTAATTTTTTTAAAAGTTGAGTCTTTTAAATTATATTTAAATAAAAAGCATAATTTATTTGAAAATTCAAAACTTAAGAACTCTTCTGCCTATTGCATAACCCAAATTAATTTAATAGATTTCAACTATCAGTAAATTTTAATTCAATCAATATAAATTAAAGTGTCCTAAATACAAGTATATTTTTATATTTGATTTTTACAATCAAAATTCTTTAACTAATTAAATTTAAATGAAAAAAATCTTTATAAAAAATGCATAGACCAAAAAAAGGCTTCTTGAAGCTTTTAAGACTTATTTCAATTTCGTAATCGGTCAGTTTCAGTTTTTTTCACAAAAAAGTTTCAGTTCTTATTTTAAATTCTATTGTCACTCAAACTAATTTCCTTAAGCACTTAATTTCCCTTGCTAATTTTCCAATACTTAAATTAAAACTCTCATAATTTTCAAGTCAAAAATTCAATTCTGCTAAATATTGTGACCAGAATAAATTAGTCAACTGTTCATACAGCTTGAAATCAAGGAGCATTAAATCTAATAAAATTTTCCATTTTATGCTTGGTGGACCCGCATGAGCCGAAAAATAGAGCTCAATTTTCAAAAAATCTATTTTCTTCAGCCAGATAAGCACTTGAGAAAATTCCATCGGACTTTGAAAATTTTTTTATTAGAAAAAAAAACTTTATTTGTTTATTTAAAATTTTGGACTCGTTAAATTTTAAGTGAAATTAATTCAATTTATTTTTTTGAAATGAAATTTTCGTTTAAGATTTTCAATTCAAATTAATATAAAAGAATTGTTTTCTAATTGCTCGAGATTTAAGCTCTATAAAAAAAATGAGTGATTACATTGATTAGTAGATTATTTTGGATTTTATTCCACACACAATATTTGTCACGACAAGAAAACTATGAAGCAAAATTTTTATTTTTTCCATTTTTAAACGAAAAATAAAAGAGTATTTTTTAATAAATCAATTTGCAAGTCATCAATTAATTTAAAGAATTGTCAATTTGGAAATTAAGTTCTTTGGGTCAGGGATGACAGTTTTTAGTAAATTATGAAAGGACCAAGAAGACAAAATATTACACTATAATAATAATAATGATATATTTAAGCTATATCCAGGCTAGCTCGCGGAGGTGGCCTACTAGGAGGTCAGCTATGGTAGCTCCTTGCGCATAACACATAGAAAAATACTGACAGAAGAAAAACAGTTTCATTTTTAGCTTAAAATAAGAGTTAAGATTACAGATAGAAAAAGCTGTAAAAGAAAAATTTTATAAATAAATGTTCATGTTCAAGATTGTTGACTAGACCGGAAACTATCTTTATCATTAGGTGATATGACTGTGAAGAATTGTATCAGAAAATTTTTAAAAAATTTTTTTTAAAAAAAATTTTCACTTAAAACCATTTTAAAAATAAAGTTAATCTAATTTAATTTCAAATTTAAAAAAAAAAATTTTAAAAAAATTTGTGTAAAATGAATAATGAAGAAATTGAAATTTTATTCAAAATTTTGAATCATTTTTTTAATTTTAGTAATTAGAATTTAAAGATGGAAGCAGAGCAAACATGACAAGAGTTTACTCGGCAGCACAAAACTCGAATTTAGGTCGAGCCTAGGTTCTAATTAAAATACTTTAAAAATTTTTTTTAATTATTTGTAATTTATTTTCTTTGAATTCTGAGCAAATATAATTAACTTTTAATTGTTGTGGATTTTTTCTATCTTTTTTTTCTGTTTGGCAAGCTCCAAATTTTTGTTCAACTTTCAATTGAACTCTAGTGATTAATTTAAAAACTTATTTACTTGGCACAGAAAAAACACTGTGTCGACAAACAAGTCTAATCAAATTAATTCAAACAAACTTCGAAAAGTGTTTCTAAGTATTTAAGTAAGAGGAAAAAATTCAAAATTATTTAATTCAAATAAACAAAATATTTTCTAGTTTCGAAATACAAGGAAACAAAAATCAAATTTCATTTAAGTTTCAAATTTTATTAGAAAGCTTTTTATTTTTTCTCATTTGACACGAATCAATTTAGATTTGTATTGATTTTCGGACTCTCTCAGACCTAGCACAAAACTCTCTTAATAGAAAAAAAAAATTATCTCTCCACAAATGACTAATGGAATTTAATTACTCATATTTTAATTAATCTATGCACAAAACCCTCGCTCACATTGTCAACGAGGTCTTCAATTGCAAGGCGGTCGGGGGGTTAGTTGCTAAAACCTTGTTACCATGCATATAATTTTTTTAACATTCAGATTTTAATTTTTTTATCTTATAAATTTATAATATTTTCAACAAAAAAAATTTTGAAATTTTAATTCAATAGTCAATCAATTCTAAAATAGATACGATACTTTTAAGTCTAGTCTAAAGAGGTCTACATTGTCCGATGCTGAGTTGAAGCAATAAGTTTTTATGGACTCATTTCGATTATTGAATATGGTTTTGTATTTCATTTATTTATTTTGATTTATATATGGTGTATTTTTTCGTCTTTTAATGAAAATTTTGATACAATTTTGAAAAAGCATGAAAAAAGTTCGATGTTTAAAATTAATTTTTTTAAAAAATTAAATGCGGGTAAATTTTTAAATCTTATTACATTTAAATAGATTGCATCAAAGAAAAGATATTTAGTTTTTAAAAAATTTTATTTAGTTTTTAAACAAATTAGAAAATTGATTTCTTTAAAATAAGATAAATTTTCTAGAAAATACAAAATATTTGAGATTGTAGTAAATTATTTTTTTTTACTTGAAAATATTAAGCAGTCTTTTAAAAAAATATTCAAAATCAATTTAGAAACATAGAGCTCTAAATTTCTTTTAAGCAGGTGAACGGCTTTTATAATGCGGAAAAATAAGTTCCATTTTTATAAAGAATTATTATTTACTAATTAAACCATGAAATTTTTCAAGATAATGAAAGTTTTAATGTAAAATTTCTTGAAGGTCAATAATAATCAAATGGCACTATGTTTATGTGTCAAAAACGAATTCAGTCTATTTTGCTAAATTTGGTACTTCATACCAGGTTTTTTTTTTTACCTCTTTGATTAAGTATTTTTGTTAAAGGATACCATGTTAAATACCAAAATAAATAATATTTTGAAAAATTTTAATTTAAAAAAATCATAAATTTCCTTTAAAAATTTTTTCATCTGAGATATTAAAATGTTAAAGTATTTTGATTACGGCATAGGATTAACTTTATTAGATAAAAAGATAATTTTATTAACTAATAGAAAAAAAGACAGAACACTATATGAAAATATTTTTTATTTTTATTAGATAAAGAAATTAATTGATAGACAAGAAAATGAAAAAAAACTTTATAAAATAAATCAGTACTTAATTTTTTCTTCTTTTATTGATCGACTCAAGAAAATGTTCAGCATCAATTTGATTATTGTTTGAAGCAGCTCTTTTTTTTGATTGAGTGGTTTTAACATCGTTGACACTTTTTTTTGGTTTACCACGACCACGCTATAGAATCTTTTTTCGCCCTCTTGAGTTTTTCGTGTATTTCTTCTTGTCCATTTTACAGAAACTAGTTGAGTAATGTATTCTGTTGCTTCCTTTAATTACACACTTTCAAACATTAATTGATAGTCTCTATTTTTTCCGCGACTATTCTTGACATTCTGTTACACGATCGCTGTTTTATTTAATCCAAAAGGAGGTATAGGGCGAGTTTGTCGTGGCGCCACTTGGTATGTTTCGGTATCAGTGTCTTCACTGCTAGGTTCGGTGTTCTCGGAACTACTCGTATTCGAAGGGTCGATGTCTGGATACATCATTTTACAATTGATTTAGTAAAGTTAAGTAAAGCTAAATAAAATAAAATAAAAATAAAACAAGTTAAAAAAATAGAGAAATATTAAAAAAAAAAAAATAAAATTAGTTAAATTTTGATAGAGAGTAACAGAATACATATTTTTAAATTTTTGATGATTCAGGAAAAAAAAGAAGAAATATTAAGGTATCAATTACACAATGGAGTTGGATATTCAATATATCTTGATTCGAGTCCTGCTTTATATTCTTCCACTAGTCTAAGAACCAATGGAACAGAATTACTAAGTCCTGCCCTGATATATCTTTCACTCAACTCACAGAGTCAATTTGAGATTGTTAGTAGTTTGAGTTTATTGTAAGCCTCATGATGCAAAATATTGGAAGGAGTATCGTATTTTAGTTTTAGAATAGATCGAACC
>QEOQ01000310.1:8847-27586 GCA_010279815.1 Brachionus plicatilis
CTAGTGCTGGTTTATTTTTAACTTATGATACTTGTGATTTGAGAAGATCCAGCTGTTTATTCCAGCTAATTTTAATAAACCCATTTTTCTAATTAAAATTTTTCCTTTTTCCTAGACTTCGTTTTTCCGTCATTCAATCTTACCCATATTGAATAACGTTTAATTTTTCCAAATTTCAATGTTAGTTTTTACAAATTCCTTTTATTTATTTCGATCAAAAAAGTACGAACAAGCTTAGCTATTAAACTACAGGTTTTTAAATTTGCTGAATAAATAAATGAATTTTAAAAATCAATGTAAAACTGATAAAATAAAATTTTTCAATAATTTAACTTTAGCTTAAACAAAATTTTAATATCATCTAATGCCCAAAGGTATTTTATTCATTTTTTTTAAAATTTTTAAGACAATATATTTAAAAAACCATTTTATTAGCAGTTAACCAAGAATGGCTACAGAGAACATTTTCTGTTGAATAGAGTTGTGGAACAATTTAACAACAGAGACTATCACATCCAGAAGCAAAAACCTCTTCAAGAAAAGAGAAGACGATTCAGGAGCCTTCAAGGTGGGAAGCAACTAGAACAGGAATGAGTCGTACCACCAGATCGGATTAAAAAAAAAAGAATTTGAGTTACCTTGATTGGGATCTTTATGAAGCTTGATTAATCTGGTTAAAATACAAATACATAGTAAAGACTGACCTGAGGGCTTCAAAAGAAGATCATATAGTCCTGAAAATTAGAGAGATATTTAGCCACATGAATAGAGAGGAGATACCAAAAATGCTTTTTGAGTTCACCAGATTTGATCGACAGAACTAAAACTAAAACTGCAGAAAAAAAAAATCCAATATTATATTCTTATATTTAATGTTTGTCCTCTTCTTTTTATCTTTAGAATTTTAAAACGACTCTTCTGTTTTTTTTGTACAAACTGATTTTATGCCTTTTTTTTTTTTTATTACTAATTTTTAACGACACGCTTTATTTTACAGCGTATCGATAGTGGCCCAACTGGTGGCCTCTGCTCAGTAAATAAATAAATGATCTGGTTAATTTGCTTGATTGGATCGGTAATGTAGAATATCAATGTTTTTTTTTTTTTTGTTATTACATGCAAAATTGCTATCATAGCAAGCAATATCTTGCTCTACAGTTAACCTGTTGTAGCTTATTATTATTATTATTATTTTACTTAAAAACCTAATAAATTTTTCAAACCGGAGGGCTTTTAATTATTTCTTTAAACCATTCTTAAATTAGATTCTGTCAAAATTTTGTCTCATTTTAACTACTTTAATTATTTAAGCTAAAATTTGTAAAAATGGTTATATTTTTTTTCTATCTTTTTGTGTTTTTTTCTAACTCTTCCATATAAATAAAAGAAGAATACACTATAAAAGCTATAATGTCACAAGCATTTTATTAATTTTTCAATGGATATTAAAAGTTTCGAAATATTTGAAATTTTTAGGTTTTAAGCATTCCATCAGTGTTTTTGGTACTTAATTTTTTATTTTTTGGACAAAGAAGTCTTTCAATTAATTTTCGAAACAAGAAAAGAAAAACAAAAAAAATCCAAAATTAAATATCTTATTAAAAAAATATTTTTAAAAATATAGAATTTGTCTTTCGATAGAAATTAATAACATGTTTTTCAGCAAAAAAATTCAATTTTTATTTAAAGTATATCAAATGTCCAATAAGTAAGCCTCATGATATTTTTTTGTCTAAAATTCAAATTTTTAAAATATTTTATAGTCAAAAAAACAAAAGTTATATTTTATTTATCAATGAAAAAAAGAAAAAGAAATTTTTTTTGAGAAAAAGATCCTTCAAATTTTTAACAAATGTTAAATTAAGAAAATTATACCATTCGGTCTTTTAAATCATATTTTTTGGCTTTTCGTTTTTTATTGGAACCGCTATAATTAAGTGTTCAATTATTTTTTTAAATATTTTTAGTGCTGATATTTTAAGGAGAAATGTCAATTTTGAGTAATGTAGCATTTTGAAGAATGACAAAATGCTCTGTTAAGAAAAAATTAAACTTTGTATTCTCTCCTAAATTTGCATACGGTAATAAAGTATTAAAATAAATAGAAATTTGATTAAAAAATAATGAAATTTAATAAAATTTTTTTATGCATAAAAATTTCAAACATTAGAAAATTATTTTTAAGTTTGATCTTGCTCCATTAATTTACTCTTCACTTTTTTCCTCTAAAAATGTCACTCAAAACTTCATATTTTTGAATATTTGGTAATTTTGAATGCAAATATCCTAATTCAAATTGATTAATTCAGTATTTTCAATGTGTCGGTTTTAGTAATTTTTATTCGAAAAAAATTCGAAAAGACTCTATCTAAAAAAAATTAATCAAGTTAACTTTGTTTGATTTTATCTTTACTGTAGTTTGTAGATTTTTATGGCTTTTTTTCAAAAAAAATAAAATTTTCTATTTAATATCTCGTTTTTTAAAATAGATTAAATTCAATTTTTGGTCTCAATTTGAAATAAGCAAAAAAAAAATTATAAAATTTTGTTAGCTTTTAGGATTCTTAGATTTTTAAATAGAATAAAATATTCATCATGTTCAAATTAAAAAGTCAAATAAGTAAAATGTTTGTAAATCAAATCAATTTTTATTTTTAAAATATTTAAATTGTAAAATTAATTATTTAACAATACATGTTTTTATGGTAGCATATCCTTTTATTAAATGTTGATGGACCATTATCTTTTCTGTAGAGAGTATTCTGAGAGCTATTTTAGTCATAGCTAATAATGTACAAAGACTGATTTGGATTTACAATCTTTGTTAATTAAGAAATACAACAAGCAGATAAAAAAATACAAAACAACATTTTTTTATATTCCATTCCAGTAATTCCAAGAATTCCAGTAAAGTAGAAATTAAACATATTCTCACATGTTAACATTGAATATTCAAGAAAGTTGTCTCGCTTCTTCATGATCTATTACCTAAAATGAACTTCTCATTTATATTTAAAATACAAGATAAGTCTCTGTATTAGACTATTATAGGACCGCTACTAAGATCATGGAACTGTTACCCAACACAAATTTTTATTGTGTAAAAAATTTATTTCA
This sequence comes from Brachionus plicatilis, assembly GCA_010279815.1. NCBI lineage: Eukaryota > Metazoa > Rotifera > Eurotatoria > Ploima > Brachionidae > Brachionus > Brachionus plicatilis. Next base: position 11,965 of record QEOQ01000310.1, read on the forward strand.
AAATATTTTAATTAATTAAAAGTTGACACTTTGACAAACAAAAAAAATGATAAAATGATTCAATAAATATTTTTTTTTTCAGTCTTAAATTAACCCTTGTAAATTTAAAAAAAAAGTCAATTTTTTTAATTCATTTTATTACTTTCTTTTTCTTAATATTTATATTTTTATTTTAGAATTGTGCCATTCAAAAAATAAATAATAAATCTATAGCTACTATATTTTTTTTAAAAATTTTGCCGGATAACACAAACTATTTTGTTCAACCTATGGATGCATTAATTATCGTTTAAATGCGAATATAAAAATCAATAATTTTTTATTAATTAAAAATAGAAAAAATTTTTCCATTTTCAGAATCAAAATTTCCTAAAATAGCCTACTCAATCTAGCTAGGTGTAACTGTGGCAGTAATTTCTGTCATGCAATTATTAGATTTTTTTAGACTTTTTGTTTAAGAAGTAAATTTTCGGGTCTATTGCAAAAAAATAATAATTTGAAATCATAAATCAAATTGTAATTCATCTTTTTGCATAATTCAAAATCAATAATTATTTTAAAGAGGCAAGAAGCCGTTTTGCTTGGAAAAAAATGCCAAATTATGATAAAATCAAATAATTAAAAACAGAATTGTTATAATTCATTTTGTAAGAAAATCCATTTCAAGAATCTTTCCTCAAAAATACTTCAATTATCATAATCTAACTAAATTTCAAATGCTCAAACGCATATTTCAGCAATTTATTTTGTTACAGAGATTATATTCTATTTATATATTAATTATTTTTCTGTAGGCAATAATAAAATATATTTCTAATTAGTTGATTTAGTAATTCAAAACCGGAAATCAGGTGAAATTCATATTGTTGAAATAAATTCACTTCTGGCGTAATCAAAAATTTTATTTACAGCCAAAAATCGAATTTATTTCGTTGAAACTTTAGCTTTTTTTCTAATAACAATTTTAAAAAATTCCTTCCAAAATCTATTTCTAATAAATAAATAGAGCTTTTTAAAATTTTATTTAACAAAATATTTTAGTGAATAATTTTAGGATTGAAATTTTTAAAATTTTAGAAAAAATGATGGATGTAAATTTCAGGTGCTATTTAATTCGAAAATGAATTAATTTTTGTTGGAAAAAAAATGAAATTATTTTCATCTAATGAGAACGGTGATGAGAAAAAAAAAGACACCGATGCATCAGAATTGCGGTCCTATGAAGATTTTTTGCAGCAGTCTGTGGAGGGTGGCTCATTTTTAAAGTACAATCGGCGATCAGATGATCGACTTGTGTTAATAAAGTACCAAAATGCAGCTGATTCTGAATCAGGCATCAATTCATTGCGGGCTGGTCAGATGCAAAAACGGCGCGAAATTCATTCTCTCCTGTTGTTTGTCTTCTTTTTATTTGTCACCATAATAACCCTGTCCCAAATTTTAGTAATGCACAGTTCGACAAGCAGTTCAAATTTCAATCAAATAAAGCTAATGCAGGAAGAATTAAGGCTCATGGATTTGAGTATAGATAAAATGCTTAAGGAAAAACATGTTTTGCCCATTCAAGTTTGGATAGCGCTGAAAAAATATAATGAAAACATCAAGTTGTTTTCGAGTTACATGGAAAGTTTGGACCACTCGGTTTTTATGTCACATCAAAACTTAAGCAATTGTCAACCAATTTTCAAGTCGAGCTATTTCAACAATTTAATCTACAACGAAAATTTAGATATTTCTAATTTGACAAAAATATTGACCACAATCGACCACCAAGTTAATCGGCTTTCCAACCAAACCACATCAAATTGCCTTAAGCCAGTTCTTTTAAATCTTTTGCACATTTTGAATGCTGAATATTCGAGTTTGCGCGAACAAAATTATAAACAATTTGCCAAATTGGACAGAATGAATTTGATTAACGAAACATTAAAGCATTTTACGAATAGATCGAGTTTTATAAAAAAAAATTTGCCAATTAGGGATGTCGATGCTTTAATGGATAAGTACCAGAAGAAAAAATTCGATCAGAAAACCAATCTTTCTTTGTGTGATCCTCAGCCGCCAGTTCTTTGTAAATATTTTTTTTTTTTTTTCTCAAGTCCCAGTTTTTCAGAAATCAACATTTAAAAAAAATTACAGAAATTTTAAAATTTTCTCTTTGTCCATTAGATTAAATTCGTTTATTTCATAAAGCTTTTTTAAAAATCAAAATTTGAAAAATGTCATGTAATTTGGGCATTTATAAGCTAAATTTTCAAATTAAATTGAATTTGAATTATTTAAGTTCCAAGGCATCAAGATCTACCAAAAAGTATGATTTTACCAAAAGTTCAAATAAAAGATTTAATAAATTTTTTTTACCATTTTTTCTAAAATTTACAAAAAAAAGATTTTTACGTAAAATTACGTTTAGGTCCATTATTATGAATATTAAAATATAAAAAAAATTGCTAAAAAATCAATGGCAAAAAAAACAATTTTTTTTTACAATTTACGGAAAATTTGGTAAATCTACCAAAAATAATTGTGTCATAGCAAAACTGTATTATAATAAATATAGAATATAATTAATAAGAAGTTCTTATCAAGAAATTGAATTTTTTATTGTTTTATTTTTTATAGATGGTTTGTTTCTTAGAATTTTATGTCGTATTGATATTTTCACTTGAATACTGTCTCAAATTAGCTTTCTTTTTTTTAACACTCAAGACCGTGGGGTTTTGTTCAGCTCTTTTTGTTGCTTGTTTATTTAAATTTTTTGGCATGGAAATAAATTTATTTTGTAACAAAAATTAATCAATTTTAATATTTTGTTGATTTTGTTAGAAAAAAAGTCTAAAATTGATTTAATTTAATTAATAAAAAGCAAAGAAAATAAGTAGCAATAAGAGTTGAAAAGTTAAGATAGCTATAAATATTTTAACAGGGATTTGCGATAAAAACATAAAGATTAAAATTAATTAATGAAAATAATTATTTTAAAAATCATAAACACTATTTTAATTATTTACCCTAAAAATTGTATTTAATTTAAAATAAATTTTAAATTTTCTTTTAAAATTTTAAATAAAATTTATTTTTCAAAATGTTGAAAATTTTCACATTTTAAAAGCAGTTTTTGTCTTGACGAGGTTCAAATTTCAAATTTAAAATTTCGTCAGAACCGGCAAAGAGTTAAATTTTTAGAAAAATTAATTGCAAAAAAAATGTTCGAAATAATTAAAAATAAAATTGGAAAGTTTTTGGAAAATAAATTTGTAAATTTTATGCATTTAATTATCGAAAAAGGATTCAATAAAATTAGACTTTTTTGGAATTTAGAAAATTAAACTCAAGTGGATTAGCTTTAATCTGAACTATACGGAAAGGCACATTTTTTGTTCGAACTAGGTATTTAAATAATTTTATGCCAAATATGCCAATTTTTTTTTACATGATTTTTTTTTATTAAAATTGTTCTATTAGACGTATTTTTGACAAAATAAAATTTTTTTTTTTTGTAATTTTATCAATTATGTGACTATTTAGAATATTTGAGAAAATTTTACTTTTTTAGATGGTCGGATGAAAATAGAAGAAAAAAAAGCAAACAAAGCTTTGCTTGACAAAATGGAGATAGAGAATGTCCAAGTAAAATTTGGTGGATATTGGTCGCCAAAAAATTGCCAAGCTCGACACAAAGTAAGTAAACAATTTGTATATTATTCCTTGGATTTGCTCGCGGATAAATAGGATTAAACCATTATTTGCCTAACTATTGTCTTAAATTATAAAAAAATCTAATCTTTTCAATAATTGTACCACTAAAGTAATATTGAATAACTTTTTTTTCTCTATGATCTAGATTTATTTATCATGGCTATTTTAAACAAAAAGAAAGCTCATTAAAGTTTTTTTAATCTTCTATTTTCGACTTAATCATCAAAAAAAGAAGAATAAAACTAAAAAAATAATTTATCAAAAAATCGAGCTCACCATGTAGTACAAATTCAAAATAAGTTTTTTTTAATAAATTTTATTTAGTTTCATTTTAAATTGTTCATTAATTTTTCTTTTATATTCAAAAAATCCATTTTCAGCCTAATCCATTACAAATATCAATTTCAATTTTTTTAATATACATTAATGAGTCAAATCTCTAGTAGAACGCATCCCTAGATTTAATCAAATAATGACATCTTAAACTTTAGGTCTAATCCAAGTCTAGTCTTTGTGACAAATTCAATTCGAACCAATCTAATTATCTAATCTAGCAATTTTTAATATGCGTTAATTTGAGGCATTTGGGCAAAAAAAAATATATCTTTTCCAATAAGTTTCTAAAACCCATTGAACAATTAATTCCTTAGCCAAATATTTACTTTAAATAAAGCCCAAAAACACAATGAGAAGTATTCAATTGAAAATTTTTAAAATTCCGCACATGGTTTATTTTTCCTCTATTTAGATTAGGTAAGCGCCCTTGATAAATTGTTTTCTTTTATGGGTCAAATTCTGTACACCGTATCCAAACTAGTATAATCTCGCATCTTTCTATCTTTTCTTCTCTAATGAACCTAGAAAAAGGAAATTTTTCCAACCATTGTTTGATCAGATTTGTTTGTGTTTACCATTCGCAAATACATTCATATGAATAGGTTTATATTTCGTAAATGACAAATGACCGATAAACCAAGCTCCAAGCTAAGACCATTTTTTGTTTATTTGCCAATTTTTACCTTTATTCTATCTGTAACTCAAGCTTATTTTATTTTCTAGATATGCATAAATTTTTCTCCTAAATTTTCGATTTAACATGTTTAAGTATTTCTTGGTGATCAGTCTAATCGGCTTGGTCCATTTGATGGAAAAGCCTTTGCAGAGAAGAATTTGTTACTTTGCCAATTGGGCGCCATATCGTGATCTTGAACCACCTCTTTACCCGGACCAAATCGACGCGGACATTTGCACCCACATTCACTACGCATTTGCCAAAATTGATTCCAAAACTCTGGACCTAGTGCCCACGGAAGAACATGACATGAACTGGACGGAAAAAACAAAAATGCCTTTGTTCATTAGACTGTACAGCTTAAAGAGAAGAAACCCCTCTCTTAAAATTCTGCTTGCTGTTGGTGGCTGGTCGGCCAAAAGCGATGGTTTCAACATGGCGACCAGAAGCGCTCTCAATCGCTCAAAGTTTATCAACAACACAATCAAGCTGCTTAGAGAGTGGAATTTTGATGGCATTGATCTGGACTGGGAATTTCCTGGCGAAGTAGACAGAGGCGCTGATAAATTGTCAAAGCAAAATTTCAATTATTTAATCAATGATTTTCGCCAGGCTGTCAACTATGAGGTAGAATTAAGTGGAAAAAGAAAATTGCTGGTCACATCTGCGGTGGCTGCAGATCCTGCAAAAATTGATAATGGCTACATAGTGGACAATCTGTGCCGCCAACTCGACTATGTAATTTATCCAGTCCAGAAACCAGTTTTTAGTAAAAATCTTAAGCATTTATTTTTCTAGATTTATCTATTCATAGAAAAATTAAACAAAAATCATAGAATAAATTTTGGTAGAAAATTGATTCATGGAAATAAGTTCATAGAATTTTTTTTTCATAGAAATTATTTTTTAAACTTTAATAGAAAAATATTAAGATTAAATTAATTTAAAATTGTTTCTTAGGTTTTTTATTTGATGCATTTACGTTTTATTAAGTCTTAAGATATTTTTTTTTCAATTACAGTTTTTGTTTTTTGTAGATTAAAAGAAAATTTTAAATATTTTTTGAATTTATTGTCAATAAAAAATTACGAGATTAACTCTATGGAATAATTATTCTACGAAAAAAAAAATCTATGAACTGAACATTCACCTTATTTTTGATACGATCTTTTTTAGTTAAATTTTTTGTTGACTTGTAAGATCTTACAAGATCCCTATAAAATTTGTAAATTTTGTACAAAAAAAATTAAGATAAGCGCTGCTTCTTATAAGATCTTACAAATCATTGAAAAAATTTTTAATTTTAATTGTTACTTGGCATAAGATTTTTACCAAGAATTGATTTCAGACAAGATTAAGTTTATTTGATTTCTGATTACTCTTTAGATAAGTATTATGACTTATGATTACCATGGAACATGGGACAATGAGACTGGTTTGAATAGTCCATTGTACGGACGTGATGTTAATTATTACGATCAAAATCAATCGTATTACAATTGGAAAAATGCAAATTTTTCAATCAACTACTGGATATCACAAGGTTGTCCCCCTGAAAAAATAAACTTTGGTCTAGCTGCATATGGTGCGTATAACTTGTCTGAATCTCTTGATTTACCCACTCTATTTTGTCTTTAGGCCGTTCTTTTACTTTAAAAAATGAAACTGTTATAAAGGTTGGCTCGCCAGTTCTGAAAGGCGGCATTGCCGGCGCTTACACCAAAGAAGAGGGAATTTACTCTTATTTTGAAATTTGTGAAAAGATAAAAGAAGAAAATTGGAAAAAGCATTGGGATGATAAGCAGCAGTCGGTCTATGCCACTCATGCAGACCAGTGGGTAGGCTTTGATAACCAAAGGAGCATAGCTTTAAAAGTAAAATGGGCATTCACCATGTCACTAGGAGGCACTATGCTTTGGACTCTTGGTACGCTAGGCCACTCTGCCAAATTTTATGATAAAATTTTTTCTATTTAGATTTTGATGATTACACAGGTCAATTTTGTGATGAGGGTCCATTCCCGATAGCCAATGCCATTAGAGCTGTTTTCGAAGAATTCAAGAATTTTAATCTTACTGAGGACTTGGAGCCTTCCACCAAGTCTACCACTGCTACTACTACCACTACTAACACTTCTACTTTAGCAACTACTTTTCCTGTTTCTCTAACTTCCCAAATTATTCTAAACTCTACTAAGATTTCTTTGTCCACTAGTAAAAAATCCGCATATCGAAAAACCTTTCCATTTATAATCAACAATGATGATAATCAGCTGAGCATAAACTACAATTCATTTTCGGATATTGATGCTGATTCAATAACCATAATTTTTAAGAATAATAGCCAGACAAATTTAAATTTGTCAAAGAGTGAAAATTTTGCTTCCCAAGACCAAAAAAATTGTGTCCTAAAATCAACAAATTGTTTTAGTTTAAATTTATTTTTTACAATTCTATTAGCTTGTTTCAAGTAGTATTCTTAAAATTTAATTTTTTTTCTTCTAAATTTAATTTTTTACTAAAATGAGACTAATTATCAATGTAAAAATCCAAACTAATTTTGTAAATGTTTTTTTTTGTCATAATAAATTCCAAACGCAAATCCAATTTTTATTTTTAAATTACTTTTTATTCTGATTAATTCCAAAGGTAGCAATAATTATACCTTACCGAGACCGTAGGGACCATTTGTTCACTTTGCTTTCTTATCTTCATCCCATTCTACAGCGACAACAGCTTGACTATAAAATTTATGTGACCGAGCAGGTAAGCTTTCTTAATGTTTTAAAAAAGAAAATTGGATAAAACATGGACTAAAAGATTGGTAATGGAACATTCAACAAAGCAATTGTGATGAATGCTGCATTTATCTACGCTTTTGAACAAGACAATTATAATTGTTACTGCTTTCATGATGTTGATTTGATACCCGAGGATGACAGAAATATGTATTCATGTGGTCGCTACCCAAAACACATGTCCATTGGAGTAGATGAAATGAATTACATGTAAATTTTAATTAAATAAAATTTAGCTGAAACAAGATGCTCTTAACTAGAATCGCTTTTTTTTAAATTTTATTCCTGCTTCAGAGTGAAATGAGTTTTTCTTCGAGGAAAAAAATTGTTTTCAATCTATTCTGTTAGTTTGGTTAGATTTCAGAATTAAAAGAACCTTCATTTTTGATTAAAAAAAAAATTTAAATCTTTAATTTATTAAAAATTCTTAGCTTATTTTTAAAAAATTTGAAATCAAACAATTGTGGAATTTTTTTGTTTATTTTTCTAGTTATCTAAAATAAAACTAATGAAAAACCATCTTAATCTTGAAATATAAACTAAAAAATATTTTTTAAAAATTGAAAATATTTTTTTCGATAGTATTTTAATGTTCAAATTAATTTGAAAGTTACCTTTAGCTTCTTATTTTGCCAAAAATAAGAAAAAACTTTCGAAAGTAATTTTCTTTTGAGGAAGCATTAAACTTAAGATTATTTCATTCTAAAATTGACTAATTTAATTTTTTCAAAGTCTTATTTTTGAAATAAATATGTATTTTTTAAAAATAAGTGAAAATTAAAGATTGTTTGAATAAGTGTATAATTATCATAAATCATAAATGTATTTTAGTTTTCTTGAAAAATGTTTATTTGAAACTCTCTTGTGTCGATTCCAAAAAAATTTGTTTTTTTGACCAAATCCTATTTTTACCTTTAAATTTTGATGTTAATTTCAAAAGCAAATTGAAAAAAAAATTCTTTATTTTTTAATAAATTAAGGTTAAAGTTAATAAAAAATATTGAGTTTCAAACGTTTTATTGATTAAAAATTATTGATTTGAGAATTAAATCTAATTGTACAATAATTGTTATAAAAATATAAAGTAAGAATTGTCAGACATATCGTAAATTGCTACAAAAATATAAATTATAAATTATATTATATTATAAAAAATACTGCAATATAATGCAACATACTTTCTTGCACCTTTTTTATCTAAAATAAAATTTTTATTTTCTTTATTTTTTAAGCAATCAAATCAATAGCCTATTAAAATCTTTTTGATTCATTTTTTTTTTCATTTTTTACATGAGAAAAAATTTTTTTGGGTAAAAATTTTTTATTAAAAAATACAGAATTTTAGTGCAATTTGTTTTTGAAATTCACAATACCTTTGTTTACTTTAATTTTGATTTAAAAGTCAAATAATTAATTCAAAATAATTACATAAAATATTTAATTCATTTATAAAAGAAAGTTTTTTTAGCTAAAAAAAAATCTTAAAATTCATTTAAAAGACTTCAATATGAGGAATTGATCGGTGGTGTTTTGATTCTTAAAACAGAGCATGTTCTGGCATCTAATGGTTATTCCAATTTGTACTGGGGTTGGGGTAAGAATTAAAAAAAAAATTATTTTTGTTTGAATTTTTTGATAAATTATCACAAATAAGGTGCCGAAGATGATGATCTTTATTACAGACTTAAAGGCTTGGGATATAAAATCGAAAGACCTCCTTTAAAAATTGGACGCTACACAATGATGAAGCATAAAAAAAGAAAGCCTCAATTGTGGAGTAAAAGGTAAGTTGATGCTTATATTTTTAGTTTTTTTCAGATTTCAAAATAATTTTTTTTTATTTGTTTTTTAGAGCTAAATTGTTGTATTCAAGCGTGAATAGAATGACTTGGGACGGAGTAAGCAGTGCAAAGTTTACTCTTATCAATGTAACTGAACACAGATTTTATACACATTTGCTTATCGATGTAGGACTACCACCAGAAGGCTTCAACTAGTTAATATTTAATTTTAATCAATTTCTTTATTTAAAAATGTATGTTTATATTTTATGCATATATATATATATACGCTTAATTTGGTCTAATTTGCCTATACGAAAAAAATCTTTTTAAAAAAAAATTAATTAATAAAAATATTTAAATCTAAGCATGATATCATTTTATTCAATAAAAGCTTACGAGACATTCTACCCCTCTGAAAATCTTTTGAGAAAAATAATTTTCAAAATTAAAAAAAAAAAAAAAAGTTCCAGATACATATCTACTCAATTTGAACAAATTTGGTTAGACACCGACTTGTTTGTGTAAATTTTACCATAGTCTAAAAAGCTTGTTTTGCCTTTATCATTAAAAATTTAATTCAAAAGTCAAATTAGGCTTGAAAAATGAATTTGAAAGAGAAAAAAAAAGTTCCACTAGAATATCAGAATGCAATAAAGCCCATATTTAGAATTAATTTGGGTAGCATGTCGCGCAAAAGCGGAAATAAAACCGTCACCATTAATGAACATGGTACAATTTTCTCGCCAGATTTAAAAAGTGTAGCAAGTGAAATGGAAAAAAAAATTATCGAGTGTCGGAACCCTTTGTCAATTGATGAAAAATCTGAAATCAGTGTTGATGGCTTCAAGGGTTCTTGGAGCAATAGATCAGAGAGCACGAATTGGAAAGGACCTATTCCATTGGAAGATTATCCCATTAACAAAGACCCAGAACCAAATGTATTAAGAAAAAAGCCAGATGATAGACTGATTTACAATCAGGATATAAAAGTGCGATATTTGAAACCGCCTAAACTGCCAAAGCCTGGAGATATTGTCATAAATGTAGGGCCAGACCGGCAGATTCCGCCAGCGCCACCCATCATTATAAGACAGAATCGAGCATCGATTCCGGATCCACCTCCTTTGATAATCAGAGAAGCTCCACCAAAACCTCCTCAACCAATTTCAAAAAAAGTTATAAATGTGCCTGGTAAAGTGATTCCGCCTCCGGCACGAAGGGTCATTGTTGAAAAATTACCACAGGCTCCACAGCGACCACAATCAATCATTCTAGAAAGATGGCTACCATTCGAAAAGCAGACAAGAAATGTGGTCTACAATAGACCTCAAAATTTCTCAATTTTACCTGATCCAAAAAATTTAATCATTGACTGGGAATCACCGGACATTCAAGTTGTTCATCGCATTAAAAACCAAGGAATTTTTAATACAGATCCCATCAAATATTCTTCCAAATTCAAAAGTGAATTAACCACTAAATTTCCAAAGTTTGCAGAGCAGATTCCTCGGCCACGAGGAATAACACTAGCCACTGAGCAAAATGACTATTTGCCCGAGCTGGTTGGCGATGTTGAAGCCTTGAAAATGGTAGATTTGGACAGGGCTGGTTTAAGTGAATACAAAGATTATTTAAGACAAAAGTTTGCTCTAAACTCAAAAACAGATTTGGTAGATGAAATTGCATTCAATTTATTTGAGTCATTAGACAAGTTAAAGACCGGACTGGTCAAAGTAGAAGATGCACACCAAGTTTTGTTTGGTTTGAATAAGTGTTTTGGCAAGAAGTTTTCTGAAAATGAATTAAAAAAATACTTAGAGTCACTAGACCAAGACTTTGATGACAAACTAAATTTCAACCAATTTTCAAGTGCATATTTTCAATGCGTTTTTTGAAGATAATCTATTTAAATTAGAATTTTAAAATAAAGCAATTTAGTGAAATTTTTAAATTTTTTATATTTTTAAAGCAAAAGAATTAATAAATTAAAATAACAATAATTGATTTTATTTAAAGTTGATGAAGTAATGAAATTTGTTCGCCATTTTAAGTCTGGAATCTTGGTTTTTCACTTCTTTTTCTTGTAAACTGGAACTGGCTGCACAGTGTAGACTGATTGAGATACTCTGTTAATGTAGTACAAAGCGATAATTGAAAATATTAAGCTTAAATGTTTAATTATTTAAAATTGAGTAATTCAATTTAAATCGAGATTTACCATGTTGTGGCCGAGACTCGGTGCACTAATGAGCTTACAAACATTGAGCCAACTAAGCAAATTATGACCTCTGGAATTTTCACTTGTGATCCATAACCAAAAAATAGCTTTTCGAAGTTTCCAAGAGCCTGATTTTTTCAAAATAAAATAAATTTTTTTTTCAAAATTTAGGGATATTTTTACAGTAAGTGAAAGAACAAAAAGAATTGATCCCAGAAATCCTCCCAATATGGTCATTAGTTCGTTTGAAGCAAGTGATGCTTTTCCCAATTGCATTGAGGCCATCAATAAAATAGCCAGAATAGCAGAAATCAAAAGCGATGTGTTTGTCGAGAGAGCTTGATGACAAAAGATTTGAAAAAATAATTCAATTTTTTAAAAAGTTACCCATGTTAAAAGTATCCTTTAGTTGAATGCTAGTACAATTTTAAATAAAAATACCTTTATAAATTTAAAAAATATAATTGACACGAATACACTCAAGTTGTGCATTTTTGTGAAATACATGTACTTGTCTTAAGTTTTTTTGAAAAAAATATTTAATGATAAATTCATGAATCAATGGATTTTGTCTCAAATAAATAAGATTCATTTGCTGTAAAAAAATAAAAGCCAAAAGCTGTTGACATCGTCTTGATTATTTCTTTGGCATTATTTGAAAATGTTAATATTTTGCTTATTATAAATAGGCATTCTTTTTAAATAAAAATTAAATGTTTTATTTTAAAATATTTTTATTAAATCATCATCAGTGATGAAGTTGCGGTTTCCTAGATAAAATTTATTTTTTTTATTTAATAATTTGAAAAAATTCTTCCTTTCTACAAAATTGGAAATTCTTTTAACTTTTTTATGATCAATCTTGATCACTGAAATTTATATATTTTATTCTTTTATGAAATTATTTTATCTGTTAATTAAATTTTTTAAAAGTTTCTACTTAGCAACATTATAATTTAAGAAAACAAAAATTTCTTTTTACTAAAAAAGTCAATTGTATTAATTAAATTGACCGAATAAAATTTTATATAAAATTTTATAATTTTTCAATTTAATGTTTAATCACAAAATAGTATTACCCCATAATATTCCTTGCAACTATATTGGCTTTTCGCTAATTTTAACTAAAAAAAATCTTTTCAAATAAAGTAATTATGTAAAAATAAAAAAACATATTTTATAACTTAAAATTTAAAAATAAGTAATTAAAAAAAATTAATTTTTAATCATAAAGTTATAATAAAAAAATCTTGAACCTCATCCTACTTTAAATGATCTTTAACCTTCTTTTAAGACATTTTAATTAAATACAATGAAATTTTATTATTATTATTATTTATTTCAAAAATTACACTAGATTCGACGAAGATAAACAAATTGAATATAAAAGTATAAAAACAAAAAAAAAATGAAATATTAAATTGGTAATTAAATCAATAATTTAAGCAAAACTTTGTCAGTAATTTGAATTTGATTTTAATATAGATATGAATAGACAATGAAATTCAGAATAAAAAACTTTTTTTCTTGCATTAAAAGCACTTTTTGCGTCTGTATTAAAATGTATAAAAACATAAATTTTAAAAATCTGCTTTACCTTAATTGTACGCTTTGTTACCAAACAAATGTTTGAACAATTTGAAATTTTATTTTTAATTCAAATTTGTTTTAAAAAATTTAATATAATTTTAATAAAAATTATTTAATTTTACGGCGCCTTTTTACATTTTTTATTCTAATTAATAAAAAAATAATAAACGTACTGCAGTCGACTTACAAAAAATTGTTTAAAATGATCAAAAAATTAACAAATTTCAAATAAACATACAAAATACAAGTAAACTGAATTTTCAATTTCTGATCTTGCCAATTTATTTTTTAATTATTTAATCAAATAAACTATCACCTTAATTAACGCTTTTCTTTTTTCTGAATTTAATGATTTTCAATAATTGATAAAATCTTCGAATCCTTTATGTGCTTTCTGTTCTTTTTGATTAAAAAAATAAAGATTTTAATTAATAAATAGTTCAATTATTAATTTTAGTTTTAACTTATAGTAGTACTAGTAGTAGTAGTAGTAGTAATATCTGCAGTAAAGATATTTCTTTTATAGTTCTCCAATCTACAGCATGCCTGAAACCAGGATTCATCCCGTTTAATTTTTCATAAAATGAATAACCATAAAGTACCGAAAGTACCAAAAGGAAAATGTATTTTTAACAGTTAAATCTCATTGTCCATCCACGTAAAATTATATTATTTAGCTCTTCTTTAGATCTTTTTCTGTAAAGATAACTCCTCTTTCTTTTCTTTCTGTAATTTATAAATTATTTTTCAAAAGGTCTTAGGCCAAGTTCTGCATTGAATCAAGTATCAGATACAGAAAGCTATTAAATAATAATTAAGAAGTTTAGAAAGACCTCATTTGGAGTTTGCTATTTAAGTTTGGTCTCGTTAATTCTTGAAGTCTTAAAGCATAGTGCAATCGGAATTATCAAGATCTATTTTGGTCATTAAATCTGACCATTCTAACAAGAAGGTGTATAAGAGGTGAAGTTAGACAAATATTTAAGGTAAAAAATAATATTGATAATGTTTGTTCGCGAAATCCAATTACGTTTTTAAACAGATACCAAATTTATCAAAAAATTAAAAAGGACTGAGCCCACTTTAGAAAGTTATACATATCAAAAGTAATAATAATTTCTCAGTTAAATTATAAATTTAAAAAAAAAAAAAAATTGAATTTTTTAAATTTATTTGTTTTTATATTTTATGAATCATCAATATGTTTTTTTTGTAAATTCGATCTAATAAAATTAAATTTTCTCATAAATCAATAAATGCCATAGAATATGTTTTTCCAAGTGCAAAAATCAGTGGTTGTTGGTTCCATTTAGTTCAAAATTTATTTAGACATGTACAGAAAAATGGTTTAATTTATTTTTATCGTAGTAGAACAGATCACAAATTTCGTATATGTTTTAAGTATTTGAAGTTTTTACCTTTTGTTCCAAATCAAGATGTTGTTTATGCATTTAATATTCTAAAAGAAATTTCACCAAATGAGTTTGAGTCTATACTAAAATATTTTGAAAAATATTATATTGGATTGCCTATTAAAAATGGTATTTTGAAAAGAAATGTCCCGTATTTTCAAAATAAATTTTGGAATATAAATAAGAGATTCACCGCGAACTAATAACAACATCGAAGCGTGGCATACCAAATTTATCAAAAAATTAAAAAGGACTGGGCCCACTTTAAAAAGTTATACTTTTCTAAATCATTAATAATTTTTCAGTTAAATTATAAATTTAAAAAAAAAACAAAAAATTTTAAATTTTTTAAATTTAATTGTTTTTATATTTTATAAGTCACCATTAAATTTTTTTTGTAAATTCCATCTAATAAAATTAAATTTTCTCATAAAAATTTTTTCCTCTTCAAGTCCACCATTTCAAAATGTCTGGCTACACCCCTGGTACCAAATGAAAAGAGAAATAATCAACAATTTTGCTCAGAGATACCCATCTTTTTTCAAATCGACTTTTGAATGACTAGAACAAATTGGAAAACAAAGATTTTGAAACTCCATCAATCAAAGCGCTTGCCGGTCATTGATATCCTAGACATGCTGTTAAAAATAGCTTACCTAGGTTTAAAACAAAATTTACAAAAAGTATGTTATTATTAAAAAATCATTATAGTTTTATATACAATTTAAACGAATAAAAGTGTGAATAAAAGTATTTTGTCTAATCAGTTATCTCTGTCAAATCTGGGCCACTTGAAAAGTTCTTCTTTTAAGTTCGTTTTTCTTGATTGAAGTAATTGCTTAATTGATTTAGAATTATTATTTGATTCTTTATCTGCTTTAAAATCCACATCTATAACATATTTTATAGCTTACCTAGAAGAAGACTCTCCTTCGCTGTTGAACTGCGGATTCCTACTCCTAGTTCGGCATGAGTCGGTTTTCGTCGGTTTGAGCTAGATTTAGTCGGTTGGAGTCGATCTGGGTAATATTACAAAAAAAAAAATATACAAAAAAAAGCAAAGAACAAATTTGAATAATGATTATTGAAATTAAAAATTAACATTTTAAA
>QEOQ01000310.1:27915-42991 GCA_010279815.1 Brachionus plicatilis
TGCATAATCTTTCATAAAAGTCAAGTTTTTGTTTTGTAATTTGGTTTTGAACTGAATTGAATTGAATATTATACAACAATAATTGGCCATAAGTGTCTCTTCAAGTTCATATATTGTACAATTTCCCATTGAATTAGTTTAAAAAATTCGTTCTACTAATTTTAAAAGCAAGTAATGGACAAACAATCAAATCCTGTGACATTTGTTTTAGAGCTTAAAAGATGTGCACTAAGGTCTAGAAATAAGAAAATCACATTTTAAAAAGAGGAAATTTTCATTGACCAACTGATGCCTAAGCTCTTTTATTAAAATATTTTCAGTTTTAAAAGCGAACGAGCCTAATTGATTTAGTGTGGAGTTTGGCTCGTAGCTTGGATTTAGAACCTTTAACACACAATTGCCAATGCTTAATTTGTGTTTGTCCATTAAACGCAATAGCAAACAAAACAAAGACCAAAAAGTAACTCCTTTAAAATAATCAAAAACCAAATAGTTAGATTATATTTCCTTTTTTGGCTTGAATATGGATTGAAGATTTCCGTTCTCCTCCCCCCCCTCCCCGCAAGAAATTAGGCCACATAATTTATTATTTCCTTTCGCTAATTAAGTTATTTTGTCACCCACGATATTAAACAAAAACAAAATTAATAATCTTAATCCCTTAAAATAAGAGATAACTTATAAAAAGGCTTATATTTTGCTCTTAGTTTTGATATTTTCAATTTTATCTATTTCTATACACAATTTAGGAAATTGGTTGATACTTGGCAAAAGTAACATGGGAACCAGTTATCAGTTTTTGGCTATAACGTTGCTAGGGTTAATCAAGTATATAAACAGTGATTATGTGATAGGATGTTATTACACGGTAAA
Organism: Brachionus plicatilis; assembly: GCA_010279815.1. Taxonomy (NCBI): domain Eukaryota; kingdom Metazoa; phylum Rotifera; class Eurotatoria; order Ploima; family Brachionidae; genus Brachionus; species Brachionus plicatilis. The sequence continues at coordinate 28,789 of QEOQ01000310.1, forward strand.
TTTTTGTCCGAATGATTTAACAAAAAAAGTTTGTAAAAAAAAAATTTTTTTAGAATTGGTCCCAGCACCGGAAAGAAGAGGTTAAATTTATACCAAAAAGCATCAACCCGAAGCTGTGCACCCATGCCTACTTTGCTTTCGCTAACATCGATGCTGACAAATGGACACTGATGCCTTTTGAAAAAAATGACATTTCAGACAACCCAAAACTACCGGTAATAGAAATTAAATAGAAAAACAAATAAAAATTTTTTATTTTTTATTTTTTTTAAATTCAAAGGGCTTGTACGATGATTTTAGAAAATTGAAAAAGAAAAATCCAACTCTAAAAACTCTTTTGTCTCTTGGGGGAGCCAGTGCAGGTGTTGAAAAATTCCGCAAACTTTGCGAAGACGACGAAAATAGGTAGCTGAATGAAAAATTTTTGAAAAATTTATTTTTATTTTTGAAAAATTCAAAGAAAAACGTTCATCAAAAATACAATAAAAATATTGAGAAAATTCAATTTCGATGGACTTGATTTAGATTGGGAATTTCCCGAAACAAACAAAGACAAAGTTGGTTTTACCAAGTTGTGCAAAGACATTCGGCTTGAATTTCAAAATGAGGCGTTTGTGAGCAACAAACCAAGATTGTTGTTAACTGCCGCAGTGGCTGTTTGGAAGCCAAAGATAGTGTCAGGCTATGAGCCAGCAAAAATTTCACAATATTTAGATTACATCAATCTTATGGCGTATGACTATCATGGTTCATGGAATCAACAAACAGGTCACAACAGTCCATTATTTGCTCGATCCGAACAAACCGGGGATCAACAGCTTTTGAACCAAGAGGCCACCATTGATGCGTGGATTGAACTTGGTGCTCCAGCTGAAAAATTGGTCCTGGGTCTTGCCATGTACGGGCGCACATTTACTTTGAAAAGCAAAAAAATGAACGGAATGAACGCGCCAGCAACTGAAGCAGGAAAATCCGGACCTTATACACAAGCTGCCGGCTTTCTGGCCTATTTCGAAGTGTGCCAATTGCTTAAAGATGGCTGGACCAAAGAGTGGAATGAAGAACAAAAAGTTCCATTTGCTTTCAAAGATGACCAATGGGTTGGCTATGATAATCCCAAGAGTATTCAAATTAAATGTGAATATGCCGCTAAGAGAAAATTAGCTGGTGCTATGATTTGGTCACTAGGTAAATTGGTCAAAAATTAAATACAGTGTAACCTCGGTTTTATGAACACCGGTTGTAACATTACATCCACTTCATAAAACTGAAACTCCATTAGATCGACTTTATAAAGTCACTTCATATTATTATTATTTGTATATCTGTACCGAGCTAAAGCTCCTTCAGGTTAAAGTTGAATAAAATGAAATAAAAATTAAAAATAAGAAAAAAATAAAGTAAAAATAATTTAAGTTAAATGTAGAGAAATATTAAAAATTAAAACTAGATAAATTTTGATATATTATTTATTTATTAAAAAAATAATTTAGGAAAAGTTTTTTCCAGGGCAGTTCCGAATGGCAGAGCCTTCTTTTCAGCCCACATGGTTGCAATATGATTAAGATATGTATTAATTATATGTGTATAATTAACATCTAGATTATATATAAATTGTTAAATTAAATTTTTTCTAAGAATTTGGCGTGTTAATGATTGAATAAAAGGGTGTTTTGTACTTTTAAATTGTTTCTGGAGGAGTTTTTAATTTAAGTTAAATGTAGAGAAATATTAAAATTAAAATTAGATAAATTTTGATAGAGAGTAACAGAATACATGTTTTTAAATATTTGATGATTTAGGAAAAAAAGAAGAAATAGTAAGCAATAATACCTTCATAAAAAAAATCAGGACTTATGTACAAGTTTGTATTAACATAATTAAACAAAACGATTTTCTATTTTAAATTAAATTGGATACTAATTGAATTTTGGTTTAGTTTGAACATAATTGTCGGGACTGTATTAAAATAGCAACAATCAAAATAGAATGTATCAAAATAGTCAAAAGAATAAAGTATTTAGAATAGCTGAGTTAATTCAATTAACCAATTAAAATAGCAATAATCAAAATAGCTATAGATATACTTGATAATGTTCAAAATAGCTAAATACATAATGAAAAAGGTCATAAAAACTAAAAAAAAAATAGAAAAAAAAATTCATTCATCATTGTTAATTAAAGTCATTAATTATTTAGTTTATAATATTTAAGTAAAAGAAATAAAATAAGAAAAAGGTTAAAAAAAAATAATTTTTTTTTGAGATTAAAACGAGTCTATTGAGTAATTCTAGAGGAGTTTTTCTTTTGGTAGTTACGGTTTGATTTTCGATGAGTTCTAAAATTAGAGGGTTAGCATTTAATAAATTTTTTTCAGAAAACTTTTCACTAACTGAACAAATGCGATCATGTATAGTTTCAATTTGACCAAGATGATGTAGAAAAAGATTTGAACATCTAGGACTCTCTTTTAGTAATATTTGTAATGCTTTGTATTGTACACCATGTAATCTTTCAATATTTTCATCGTTTATTAGGAGTAATTGTGGAACATACTCTATGGTCGAACGGATTAGTACTTTATAGACGTTTATTAGTCGTTATGTGCTCAACGACCATTTTATAAATTTTAATTATGAATTATTTATTATCTTTAATATTCACTATAAATTAATTTAGCTATTCTAAATATTTTTTTACTTAATTAAAAAATTAAGCTAATTTGACACTTTTTTTATCTGTACGAAATTTAGCTATTTTGAAAAAGCTAATTTAATGCATGCTATTTTAATCCGCTCCCATAAGTGTTTGTTATTCTTTATCTCACTGAAGTATGATTGATTCTTGAGATTAAATGGACTCCATATCAATTAGCTCCGTAATTATTATTAAAAGGTTTAAAAGGCGCATTTTCGAGAGTGTAATAATCAGACATGAATAATCCTTGGGCATTATATTAATTGAAAATCAAATTCTGGAACTCAGTAATATGAAAATTGTTCAACTCTTGATTTTTCTAGTTTTAACATCTGTAGCGAAATGTGCACTCTCTCTTAGCTAGTGTATTGAATTTCACATGAATCGTCCAATTTTTGTTTCTTCTCGCACTGCTCTGATACTTCTTCTTATTTCTTTGAAATTAATCGCCAATCAGATTTGACATTAGATTTATTTTTTTGCTTTGAAAATTTTACGATGACTATTTTGTTTTTTTTTTTCCTATGACAATTTTTTATGGCAATTTTGTAGTGATAATTTTTACTCTAACCTTTAAAATAACTAAATTAATTTAGATGTTTCATTTAAGCTCATTTTCGAGCAAGTTAATTGTTAAATTAAATTAGATAAATCGCTAAAAAGAAAAAAATTAGAATTAAAATTTCTAAGTCATTTATCTCTTTAAATAACTGTTGACTCAACAAAAACCTCGCCTAAATTTAGACGAGAATTATATTAGAAGAAGTCTGCAAAAGCAAGTTCCCCTAACCTGTCGACTTGTGAACGAGTTTAAACTCAACTTTGAGTCTAGAGATATAACATATCCTACTCCATTGTGCGGTTATTATCTTATAATTGATCAACTATATCCACTTATTCAAACTCCTGTTTTATCTAATTTTTGAACTTATTTTTAAATTTTTAACGATACTATCTTATTCTTAAACATTTTTTTTTTTAATATTTTGTAATATAATTTAAAACTTTTTAACTTTGCTGAAGGAGCTTTGGCTCGACCAGCTACACAATAAAAAAAAAAAACTTTATACAAAAAAAATCAAACAAAGTGGATAATTTAGAAGATACTGTTCTCATCTAAGCTTGATTTGAAATATTGAATGAACATTTTTTGAATGAAACAACAAGAATTTTTTAATTAATTTGTAATCAATTAGCAATTTAGAAGTTGTAGATAAAATTTAGCTTTTCAGGCTACATGAAATGAAAGTACATTAAACCGAGCAAAATTTACATCAAAAAGTATTCAATTTCATCGATGATTCAATTTCAGAGGCTGAAATTAATGATAATAATAATAATTAATTACAAAATATTCCTAACAGGCTGGCTGAAAAGAAGGCACTACGCCGTTCGGAGCTGCCAAGAGGAACTATTCCCTCTAAATTATATATTAAATAAATAAATAAATATTCAATTTCATCGATTTTCTACTTTTAACTTCATAACTCCGAAAATTCATGAAAAAGAGGTCACACTGTTTAAAATATAGAATATGATATTTATGATGTTTTAGATTTGGACGATTTTACAGGAAGCTTTTGTTCAGAAGGAAAATTTCCATTGCTTAGCTCAATAAAAGTGAATTTTTTATTCAATTTAAATAAAAGAAGACAAATTTTTTTTATTTTTTTTTCTAAATAGAAAACATTTGATAAATTGGCTCCACCAACAACGCCACGCACTACAACTACAACCAAAAATCCATCTTCTACTGCTGCAACTCTACAAAAAAGCTTGAGTGTGATCTTCTCAGCATTTTTTATTCTCATGTCCATGTGTCAATCTTAATCAGCAAGAAAGAAATGCATTTTTTTTCTTTTTTTTTTTTTTTTTTTTTTTCAAAAAATTTTCTAAAAAATTACTATTTATTCAATTTTCTTTAAAAAAAATGAGAAATAAGAATTTTTTTTTTTCTAAACAAATAAAAAATTTTTTTTATATTTTTAATGCTAGTCTTTTCAAAAAAATTGGTTAGACAAAAAAAATTTTTTTTATTTTTTCTTGGCCGATTTTAATGTACCAAGCGAATGTAATCTTGACTGCTCGAGAGAGAACTTTCTGCGCTGAAAATCCTTGATTTCTTCTTCGAGCGCCCGCTTCTTTTCTTCAACTCGTTCCTTTTGTTCCGCATGCTGTTTTTTAAGCATGACAAACTTTTCATGTAGCTTTAATTAAAGTTTTAATAAAGCTTTGAATAAAATTTTTGAATTTTTTAAAATTTACTTCTTTTTCAGCCTCTTTGAGCTCGGCTTCCTTGGCCTTTACTTTGGCAACAAACGCTTCCTTGATATCGTCCTCTTTTTTTTGTATCTCCGCCTTCAGTTCTGTGTGTCTAGCTTCATAGGTCTCGGATATGGACATAGCCTTTCCGTTCACATTCGAACAGTCCGCAAAGCCCATTTCAACAAGCCGAGTTCTGCGGAACAACTCGTAGTGCTTTAGATGAGTTTGCTCAATCAAATCGAACATGTTGGTCCTCAAAAGCATTTCTCTCAGTTTGACAAAGTCGCTGTGCGACTCGTTGTCTATCATCACTACACCCCATGGATACTGGCGCGCTCTCACTTGCTTGTTTCCCACCTTGACCAAATCGGTGCTGCCGACCACTGCAAATGGCAAATGAGACTAAAAATTGGTTTAAAATTGACTCTAAATTTTCAAGCAAAATTTTACATTCATTGACGCGTTCAATTCCACCACGGATTCATCATCAATCGGAAACTGATAGATCCTTACTTGGTTGGCGATCAGATCCTGCATGATTTTTTGCTTGAATTTAGACAGCTCATTCTTGGCAATGGTGTCCGCTTTGGCAATAACTGGTACAATGTTTACTTTGTGGTCAATTTTTTTCATGGTGATTAAATCCAGAGCTTTTATGGTGTGACCAGTGGGACTTAAAAAATACAAGCAAACATGTATTCGTGTGTCATTTAGCACGGCAAAATTTCGCTTTATTTTGAGTTCTTCTTGCAGATAGGTCTCGAATTGTTGGTCAAGATAGTCCGAAAGAATGGTGTGGGTTTCTTCCTTGTCTATTTGGTCACCAAAGCCAGCACTTTCGACCACAGACAATTTCAAGCGCACATTACTCTCTTGCAAATCGTATGAAGTTTTATTTAGGCGAACTTTTGGCTCGAAGTGAGAGCTCGAGTGCCAGTCAAATTTGGTGTTAAATAGGGTATCTATTAGGGTTGATTTGCCAATGCCTGTTTCGCCCAAGCAAAGAATGTTGAATGTGAAGCCATCTGAGACGCTTTTTGTGACTATCTGATCTGGCAATGTGTCGAACCCAACATGGCCATTTAATTTTAGTGTCCTCATATTTTTTTCGACCTTAAATTTTTTTTTTAATTTTGATTAATTTGTTTTTTTGTCCTACTAACATTATTAATGAATTTTCCTGAGAGCAAACTAGTCGAATCTATAGTCATTTTAGATGAAATTTTTTAAGTATTACACTTTCTTGTATTTAGTTCACTAGATCTTAAAAATAGTATATGCATGAGTCAGAGATTTTTTTTTGATTAATAAAAAAAAAAGATCTTTGAAAAGACTATATTATAACAAAACCCAATTAGATAAAATTTTAATCTTTAATATGTTTATTTTAGGCCCATTAAAATCGGTTACACAATTTTTTAAAATGATACCACAATTATTAAATAAATGTACACAATTTTTAAAATAATCCATAAAAATAAAGATTAACACTTAATTAAATAAAAAAACACTTATTACATAAAATTGACGCTTATTTGATTAAGAAGACCACTAATTAATTAAAAAACTCATTCTTTTTAATTTTTGAAACTATTTACAAATTAAAAAAAATTTAAATGACCAGTGCAAGCATTTTAGAAAATAACTTTAACGACACAGTCGAAGATGCTGAACCTTTAACAAAAAACAAAAGAAGCACAGGTAGGACTTTTGATTTTTTGCATGATTGCGAATCGTTAGATGAATTCAAGCGGCTAATTAAAGATCTTAGGTTCGATAATATCGCTTGGCATTTTCATTTGACTAATCGACTAGCCGATTGTGACAAACATATTTACAATTGCAAACATCGGCGAAAAGGCTCCAAAAAAGCCATTTTTTTTCAGGTCAAAGCTAGTCAAAGTTTCAAAAATTAAAAAGAATGAGTTTTTTAATTAATTAGTGGTCTTCTTAATCAAATAAGCGTCAATTTTATATAATAAGTGTTTTTTTATTTAATTAAGTGGTATCAAAAATGATTTCGCGTTTATTTTAGCTTAAGATAAAAATTTTTTTTTGACTTTCAGGGTTAATCAACAGCTCATGTCATATAGGCCGATTAACACTTCATTTATTTAATTTTATAATATAATTATTAAATAAATATTTATTTTTTTAAATAAAAAAAAATTTTTTATTCAAAATACAAACATTAAACAAAAAATATTATAAAAAATTATAAAAAAAAAATTTTTATAATTACAAAAACGAAATTATTTTATTAATAGACGCGTTTCGACCAAAATGGTCTTCTTCAGGATCTAAATTGACTAGTTTATTAAGAAAAGTTGATTAAATACCAGACTTGTTCATAAGTCAAAGCTATGACTTGCACAAAAAATTTTATCAATACCTGCTTTATCAGGACCAGTTTAAAGAATTTTTTTCTAAATCTGGTTACATTAAAAGACCACATAGGTCAAGATTAACAGCCAGGAATATGGAAGCAACTACTTTATTGGTATCAAATATGGATTTATTAAATCCTTGACTTGACTTGACTTGTGACTTAAAAATAAGTCTGTTAAATACCTAAAGAAATGAAAAAAAATTTAAAAAAAAAGAAAAATTTTTTTAAAGAATTTTTCACAAAAAATTACATCATTTTTTAGAGAAACATTTAATAAGAAATTATTCTTTATAAATATAATAACAAAAAAAATTTTTTTCAAATTCAATATTTTATTTACATTTTTATAAAAAAGTCAAAGTCTTAATATTTTCTATTTTTGGTAATTTTACATTTATTATAAGTATATTTAAACTTAAAAAAAGTGTATAAAATCTATTTCACTCGATTTCCGAATTCGATCATCATTTAGGTCTTATTTAAATATATAAGAAATAAAATCTTCCTTTTAGTGACCAGTCATGTTAAAATGAAAAGCAACTTCAGAATTATACTATATTATAACAAAACCCAATTAGATAAAATTTTAATCTTTAATTTATTTATTTTAGCTAAAGATAAAATTTTCTTTTTAACTTTCAAGGTTAATAAACAGGCTATTACCCATGTCATGTAGACCGCTTAACACTTCACTTATTTAATTTTATGAAATAATTATTACAAGTCAAAAAAAAAATTTATAAATTTGTTTAAAAAAAAATTATTTAATAAAGCAAAACATTGAAATATTTAAATTAAATTTTTCAAATTTTTTAAAAAACTGAATTTTGACAGAAGTAGTCAGATAGAAAAGTCTACTAATGCTAAACAGTTTTTGTTTACAATTAATGAGATACTACGGATAACCTTTGAAAAATTAAGATTTTGATCAATCCTACAATCTAAGAGACTTATTTCATCTACGACTTGTATATCATTTCCAAAAATATTTCTCTTGTCAGGAAAATTAGATCGTTTATTCGAAAAGATCATACAATATGTTTTGGACCAATTAATATCTATATTGTTATAAAAACTCCAATTATTAAGACTTATCATTGATCCGAAGTTCTTATAAAAAAAACAGAACACAAATAAAAAACTTAATGACTTGTTTTGTTTGAAGACTAAAATTGGTTCTGAATTTTTCAGTTTGAGAATTCAGCTTCTGCAAAAATTCTGCAATCTTTTTTTGCACAAGCAGGATTTAATTGATTCATAGAATAATTTTTAAAAAATATTCAAAAAAGGTCATTTAATTTTTTTACTTTTTTTAATCCAAAAGAGTAAAATTTATCACTGTATGGGTATTTCGATACCTTCAACAGACTTAAACTAAAAAGATTTATGGTATAATTTAACAAACTAAGCCATGGACTTCGAAAAAACAAATTTTAGAGTAATGAAAAAAAGAAAAGCTTGTTATTAATTATTAAAAAAAACTAAGCAATATCTAGAACAACAAGACAAAGAAATAATTAAATAATAAAATGAAAGTTGATAATTTTTTTCCTTACCAACTACCATTCATTCCTAGCTTGATTTTGTAACAATTAAAAAGAAATAAAATTAACAAGCCAAAAAATTCATTTGAATTAAAATTTAATTAAAATTTAATGGTTAACAAAAAATGAAATAAATGATAAAATTTGTTTAAAAAATCATTATACATTAATATTAAATTTTTCTAAATCTAGAGTTTTGTTCGAAATTCTAGTAGATTAAAAGTCATCTTGGAAACTTTTTAATAAAATTTTTGAAGCTTTTTCTTTTTAATTTTTAAATCCTGTTATTAAACTTTCATTCCAACTAAAAATTTCCTCTCAGTCAACAAAATTTTGAAGAATTTTTATAAGCTCTATAAAGATTTTTATGAAGGCTTTAAAAAGGGTTTTGGACTAATTGTCTTTAAACAATCTACAGAGAATTTTTAAAGAATAATTTAATGAAAATCTCCTCTTTTTGTTTTATATATTATTTAAAGAATTGGTATTTGATTAAAGCCTAGAGTTAAGTGCATTGTGAATTTTCGAACAAGAGAAAAAAACAAAAGTTTTAAATTGGAAAATTTAGTTTAAGTCCAAAACTCATTCTGTAAAATTTATCAGCTGACAAAAATATTGTGTTCGCAAGAACTCAGCAAAAAAGTTTATGTATTGAGAAATCATTAAAATTATATTGCAGAGTTTGTTAAAGTAAAAAAATTGACCAATACTACCTTGGGATCAGCTGATTATTTTTAAGGAACGGTATTGTATCTTAAACTAAAAATGTTGTTACAATTTAAACTTTTGTTTTTATTTTTGTTACGAAACCACGGTGCCGAGTTATGAAATTTTGATAAATTGAAAAACAAAAAGCTTTTTAATAATAAGATGTAACTTAATGCTTAGCGGTGTCGATAAAGAATCGAGTAATCTTTAATATAAAGAATTTTTTTGGAAAAACAATTATATTATTAGAAGTTTTGGATATCATTTATTTCAAAAACAGAATCCAAAATTGCTAACTCTACCTTCGGCTGGTCCCTAGTCAACTCAATTCAAAATAAAACAGGAAAACTAATAAGAGATTTGTTTTCATAATCTAGTCATTTTATACATAAATTCTTCAAATTGGTATTCATAGCATCTAGAAAATTTTTTTTTAGTTTTTATTTTTATATTTAAATAACAAAACCAGCGAAACTCAAAAATTCTCATAATTTTTTAAAAGAAAATAACAAAAGATTGGATAAAAATTATTTTAAGTGTTTTAGTAATACTTTGTTCTTGAAAATGAACTTCTGCAAAAGAATGAAATTTTAAAAGTTAATGAAAAATTGGCAACTTGAAGCTCATGATCATTATCAAATGATCAAAATTTAATTAATTAAAATTTTAATAAAAATGATGAAACTAGATTTTTTTATTTTTTTTTTAGATTAAACATAAAATGTTTATTATTTTAATTAAAAGAAAACAAATATTTTTTTTTCTGATTGACCTTTAATTGATTCTTCTAAAATCTTTATTTGAAAAGTTTAAAGACAAATTTAAAATCGACATTAAAGTATCCAAATTATGACTTTAAATGATATTTTTATATTAATTAAAATATGTGACGACGAAACAAAGTTAAATTTTGTATTGCAAAAATTCAAAATATTGATTAAGAATTTTATTGACTTCAGATAAAAATTCATATTATTTTCTATCTAATTATAGATTAAACAAATAATGTTTAATAAAGTTTAGTCATTTATTATTAAAAAATTGATTAAAAATACCTTTATTTAAATCAAATACTAAAAATTTTGATTTGAAATTTACATTTGATCATGAACTTCAATTTGCCTGAAAAATTTTCTTTTCTACTTATTTCGATTTTCTTAAAATAATTTCGATCCAAGAGTGTTGAAAAGCTTTTTGGGTAACTTTAAACTGTGAATAAATTTAATAAATGGAGCTTCATACAAATTAATAAATTGACTGTGCATTTATGTCAAAAAACTTTTTTTTAGTTCAATTAATTCTCAAATGGCAAGTATTACTTAGAGTAAAAAATTTAATCATTTATTAAATTCAAAAAAAATTTATTTATAAAATTGTTCAGTATCATGGTTTTTAAATAGTTAAAATTATTACTCTAAAATCTTATATTAAGCCTGAGAACAAGATTCTCTACAAATTTAAGCAGTTTTTATATGAATAAAAATCGACAAAATTTATTAACACAAAGTAAATAGCTTTAGTTTCCAATCAAGCTCAGAAATAATTTTCGATAATCTCCGCTGATTTCAGATTTAACTGAGTCATGAAGACTTTTGCCATACATTTCTTCATATTCATATTTAATGCGATCCAAATCAATCTAATTTTATTTATTTTTATTTATTTATTTATTATTTAAATAAAAAGTTTGATTAAAATTTACTTCAGATCGAGAAACAATAAGTCGAATCAAAGTTTCATCATTTGTGCTTGAATCCTCAATTGCTTTGTGTAATTCTTCAGCATAATAAGCAGGTCTATTTCTGCAAGACTTTACAATTGCCAAACATGCTTTTTCCAAATCTCCACTCATTTCTTTCTTGATTGCTTTTTCAATTTCATTACCAGAAATTTCTTTGTAGGCATCAAAAGTATCTTTAAGCTGAGGAAATGATCTCGAGCAAAGAATTCGAATAAATTCAGATTCATCGGTACCAAATTTTCCCTCTCCAGCCTTTTAAAATAATTTAAATTAGTTTATTTTTTAAATTTAAAATTCCTTAATTACATCATAAAGCTCTTGAGCTTCTTTTTTTGCCATATTGAAGTCTATTGAATAGTTTTCAGATCGACCACAAGATACCAATGATCTGAGTATTCGGCCAAAATAACCTTTGCATTCAGCTTCAATGTCTTTTTCTAAATTTCTTTCATAAGCTAAAATTAAAATTTTTAATTATTTTTTAAATAATAAAAAAGGTGGTTTGAATTGTGAACTTGTGTTATAGATCATTTTTAGATTTTCAATCTCAAAAGCTTCCTTAGGACAAATGGTCTGGATCAAAATTTTCTCATTTGTGTTTATAGCTTTAAGTGATTTCCGCAAACACTTGGCTTCATATTTATCGACTGGTTCCAGCAGTGCCAAAACTCCTTCGAGAAAATTTCCGCTTATTTCTGATTTAATGCTTTCTTCCAAAGTCTAAAATTTTAATTAACAATAAAATCTAATTTAAATTTTATTAAGAATAATTTACCTTTCCATACATGGTGAGATAGATCTCTTTGATCGATTGACGTTCACTATTTGTATGGTTTACTATCTCTTTAATCAGTCTTGACTCATCAGTTCCTAGTAAAATAGAATAGTTTAAACATTATTGAAAAAAAATCATCTAAATAAACTCACCGATTCCTTTCATTGATTTTTTCAGGCTCTTGGCAGCTTCCTCAAATCGTTCCATTGTTTTTTTTTTTAAGTTAAGCTAAAATTTTATCAATTTTTGATTTTTCTACAAATAATTAAAAAATTTTCTTAGTCATGTATCAAAAATTTATCGCCTTAAAAAACTAAGCTGTTTCAATTAAGAGAATTTTGTTAATTTTTTGAATGAACGTTTCAAGTTTATTTTTTTTCCAAATTTATAACTTAACTTAAATTCTTTTGATCTGACCTAATGTTTTGACTTTTATTTTATATTTAAATATTTGTTCATTTTAGTATAGATTGAAGCAAATATTTTCAACAAATTCCAAATTTTGGTATCCTGGTAAAAGTGATAGACAGTAAATTTGATACAGTCGATTCGCGTATATTCGATATTTTCGTAAGGAAAAAATTTTTTCAGGATTTTATTTTTGGAAAAAAATGGACTTACATAATTTAATTTTTGAGGAAAAAATTAAAATACTAGAATAAAAAGATTATTGAAATCAGAGTTGTTTAAAAGTCCCAAAAAAAAGTCCAGACTTTTTTAAATTTGCTAGATCAGGCTTCATATCAAAATATTTATTAACTCTTGGGTGGTCGAATGCAATAGATTTGCCATACATCAGAATTTTCTTGCAATTTTAGCATAAATGTCTTCACAATTCTTCTTCAGTGTTCAAAATTTTAAAGCCTGGACTTGGACTTTTGAAAAAAAAAACTTCGGACTTGGACCTGACTTGAGACATGTGACTTTTAAACAGCTCTGATTGAAATTGTTTTTTTATTGATCTAATATTTTTTTTCTTGATTTTAGCTGCTGCACCAAATGCATAATTAATAAATAAAATTCCCATTATTGATTTTAATGAAAGAATATTTGTGATATGCCATAATGTTCAGTATTGTATCTGGAAAAATGTTTTTATATATTAGTTGTTATCATAGCAACACACGATTAACCTTATCGAATTCTCCTAATAAAAAATCCAGTCGCCATTAATTTGCTCAAAAACTATGAAATAATTAGCATGGCAAATACTAAAATAATATAAAAGAGCTCAGAATAATAAGAGAAGTAAAACAACAGGTTGTGTAGTTGTGTATCATGTAAGAATAATCAAAAGTTAAATTGTAAATTTCCTAGGTTTTAGTTATTTTCCTAACTCTATTAAGTATTTACTATAGCATTTTACTATAACGATTGTAAATTTACTAACATATACATATGTCTCTGAAAGTATGCTGCCTATTTCGTTTGGTAAAAATTTCCTCATAGTTTCTTCAGTTTTTTTAGTTCTCCTAATTGAATGTCTAGATAAAAAAAATTGGAATTTTATTTTACTGAAAAGCAATTAATTTTTAGAAAATTCCTGAATAGAGTTAGGTAAATAACTAAAACCTAGGAAATTTACATTTTAATAAATTTTGTTGATTTTTTCATACAAAAACTGCTTAAATTTGTAGTTCTCGAATCCAATCTTAGTTGGTGAAAAAAATTACATTACAGATAATAGGATTTTACCTTTTATCGTTATTTGACAAAAATTTACGATAATTAGCGTAGATTACCGTAAAATACCTAATGCAAAAATTCACAAATTTATATTAATTTACGTTTATTGTCGTGAATTTTTGTCAAATTAAGAGAATTAACGTAAAATAAAAAGCAAGAACTAATAGCGGAAGAAATTAGGCACTTTGTCAATACTCAATTCAATCAACCCAAACGTTTTAAAACGCCATTTGACCTGTATCACGAAATTCACACAAACTCAATCTAAATTTTATTTATTTACACAAAAATTTTTTATTTATTTTATTTATTAATTTTATTTATTTAATTTTGTAAAAAGCTTCCAAGCATGAGGGTTTAAACGAAGGCTATTGCCATTCGAACGAACCCTGGGTTTT
>QEOQ01000310.1:43022-56205 GCA_010279815.1 Brachionus plicatilis
AAACGTAAAATAAAAAGTGCCAAAATTTCTTGAAAAAAATCCTTCTCTTAATATGAAGAATTTAAATTTTTCATATATTGTTTTATAACTTAATTAGTAGTAGTAGAAGTAGTAGTAGATTATTTTCCCCACAATTAAGTTCCCCGTTTAACATTTTCCCTTCTGTAACATTTTCCCAGTTTAGTCAAAAAATAATTCTATTTAAATGACCACCGAATATCCGGATTAATAACTTCTTGCTAATCTAAGTCGTATTCTTCGTATGATGTATACGGAAAGCAAATATCAGAAGGTTAGTTTAGTCAACGTCGAACCTCAAGTAGGTCCAAATGATTGTGGTCTGTTTTGTGTTGCATATGATCAAATGTTTGCGTATTGAAGAGATCCATTTGAATACAAATTCAATCAAGCTCGAATGCGACAAACGTTCAATTTTTTTATTAAATTTAATTCTTTACAAAATTTTGGATGTACCGAAATATTGAACAAAGAAAAAAAATTTGAGTCAATTATTGTAAAATGGTAGTTTTGGCATTTTTTCTACTTAATTTTTTACTTATTATCTGTTGTTTAATTAATTTTATCATTAAATATTATATTAAAAAAGTTTTTTTTTTGATAACTGATATCCGCCTTAAAGTGGGGAAAATGTATGGTGGGAATAAAATAAAGTGGGGAACTAAATTGTGGGGAAAATGTATCTAGACCGATTTTTCCATTTAAAATTTGTATTGAAAATAACTCCAAGATCTCTTTCGGTTTCTGACGTTGATAACTGCTTACCATTAATAAAATAAGGAAATTCTTTGTTTTTATGACCATAATGCATGAAGTGTTTTGTGATTTTAGTAAGCTTGAAATTATTAAACTAAACCTTCTAAAAATAAACTGTTTGCATTTTCAACAACACCCATCCTAATCAAAAAGCTTGCTGACTTTTAACAAACAGTTTGCGCACGGCACTTGATTTATTTAAATATATATTGAAAAAACATTCTTGTTCATTTATATTTTCTGTTTAACTTAAGTATATTTTAACTTATATATATTTTATACTTTGGCTACCAGAGTGGCCACTTTCCATTTTAGATAAATAAAGCTATTAAAAATTATTAACTGTATTTCTTTAATTGTTCATTTGGAAAACATTTCAATGCATAACCACACATTTTGATGTGTTAAAGAGAAGAAGCCAATCTTGAGTCCACTTGAAAATTAAATCTAAATCTGATAGTAGTTTCGCTGCGCTTATTATTGATACCGTTTGCGAGAACATTTTAGTATCATCTGCATACATTTTGACAACATTCTCTACTCCTTTTGGTAGATCATTGATATACACAACCAACAATAGTGAACCAATCACTGACCCTTGATGGTACACTTCTAAAAACCTCAACCCAATCCGACAAAATTTCACCTTGAATAACTCGTTGTCTTCTATTTTTCAAGAAAGCTTCAATCCATTTTAGTTTCAGACCATCAAAGCCATACGCTTTCAATTTAGCTGTTAGTCGTCTGTGCGGAACAGTATCAAATGCTTTTGAAAAATCAAGCAGAATCACATCAACAGGAATACTTTTGTCTAGACTCATTGAGATGAAATCTAGAGTTTCCAGAAGATTAGATGTACTTGACTTTAGCTTGACAAATCCATGCTGTTCTTTAGATATAATATTATTCTTATAAAGATAGTCTTCCATTTTGGTTCTTATCATGCTTTCCATAATTTTGCACGGAATTGAAGTTAAAGACACAGGACGATAATTGCTTGACGTTGATTTATCACCTTTTTTAAACAATGGAGTAATATTTGCTGATCTGAATTGTATTGGAAGCTGACTATTCGATAAAGATACTCTGAAAATCAAAGTTAAAGGAACAAAAAAGACTAATTATATGAAATTTAGTAAATTTTCCTTAAAAAAAAATTTAATTATTGGTAAAAATTAAGTTAAATTTTTTTTATTTCAAACAAACACAGAAAATAGCAAAAAAACATCGGAAGTTTGAATTTGAATTTTTTTTCAACTATTTCAAGAATTCAAAGTCTTTTTTATAAAATTTTGAAAATCAAATTCATGCTAATCAGATTAATTTTTATTTTTTGGTAGTTTTTTAAGGCTATTAGTAGCTTTTTACCACCTCTTTTTATAAGTCGAACAAATTTTAATAAGCCATTCACATATATAGAAATTTTTGAAAATTTTTTTCATACATTTAATTTTTTTTCTACTTTTAATTTCAAGCATCGCGCAAAGATACTTTTTGACAAAGAGACCGATTGTCTTATTTAGGTCTTTATGTTTAATTTACTGAACTTAATGTGTTATTTATTTTAGTAATTATTTCCTTCCTTTTGGCACACCAGAGTTTGATCTAAACTAAATATAGATCAGAAAATTAAATGATTAAAAAAATGCGACATAAATTTTTATTTTGAAAATTTTTAGTGAGAAAATAAGACTTATGAATAAAATGTTTAAGATTTAAATTTTTTTCATGAGTGCAATCATCAACTTTTTGAAGTCTCCATCAGCTTGTTTGTGCACCAAATCAGTCAGACTTCTGCCATACAACTTTTTGAATTCATCATTTATTTCTGGCAAGTCAATCTAATAAGAAATTAGTTATTTTGCTAAATAGATTCAAGTGGGCATCTTGAAGTTTAGGATCAAAAAAATCAGATCAAAAAGTAATTTTTTTATAATATTTGAATGGTATTTGATTAAATCTCTCTGCAAAATGCTAAATAATGCAAAAAACATGCTGAATATTAGAAAAGGCTCTGCAAAAACTCTGCAATTTTGCAGGAAAATGCATGTCATTAAAAAGTATCTAATTCAACTGCGCAATTTAATTGCAGAGTTTTTGCAGAGCCTTTTCTAATATTCAGCATGTTTTTTTGCATTATTTAGCATTTTGCAGAGAGATTTAATCAAATACCGTTCAAAAGTTATAAAAAAATTACTTTTTGATCTGATTTTTTTGATCCTAAACTTCAAGATGCCATTCAAGTGTCGTGTTACTTCAGCTCTGCGAATCACCACCTGTAATAAATCTTGTTCAAAATTTTTCTTTTCTTGGGCACTTCTTCCTAAAAATTCAGCAAAATATTGCGGTCTATTGCGAACACATTTCACTAAAATAAAATTTATTTTTCACCATATTTTTTAGGAAGATTTGGTTACCAATTGTTAAGAGAGCTTCACACAAGTCTCCGCTGAATTCATCTTTAATCGCTTGTTCTAGATCATTCTCAAAGCTTTCTTTGTAAAGAGCAAAAATTGCGTTCAATTCAGCAAAAGAACGAGAGCTCAGTATTCGCACAAATTCTTTTTCATCAGTTCCTGTTTTTCCTTCGCCTGCATCATACAAATTTTGTGTTTCTTTTTCGATAAACTCTTTGTCATAGCCGTGATTTTCTCTACGGCCACCAGACGCTAATGATCTAAATAAACGCCCTAAGTCACCCCCTTCTTCATTTTTTAAATCAGCCTCCAATTCAGTTCTATACACTTAATCTAAAATTAGTCACTGTTAAGACTTAATTTTTCACTTACTTTTTCTGTACGCATTTTTAACTTCTCGAATTTCTTCGGCATTTTTTGTGCACAATATTTCTATTATTTTCTGCTCATTCGTTCCCATTCCCTTGATAAGAAAAGTTAATAGGTGAAAATCTGATAATTTTTACCTGGAAAGCTTGATGCAATATTGAAGCCTCATAATCGTCAACGGGCATAAAGAGTGCTAGAACTGCTTCTAGAAAAAAGCCGCCTATCTCTGACTTGAAATCCTCTTCTATTTCCTTAAAATTTAATTTTAGAATTCTAAGTTAAAAATTTTTAAAATTTTTTATTTGAACATGAATAAAAAATTTAAAAATTCTTAAAATTTACTTTTCCTGTCAATACTAAATATTTGGATTTAATAAGTTGCCTTTGTCTATTATTATAAGCGACAACTTCTCTAATTATACGATTTTCATCAGTGCCTATTCCTTTCATTGCTTTTTCAAAAGAAAGGGCAACTTTTTCCATCTGAGCTTGCTCTTTTTCACATCGTTCACTATCTGTCTCCATTTTTAGCCAAGTCTTTGGTCTAAAGAATAAATTTTTCATTAAATAAATTAATTTTTATTTTTGGCTTTTAAAATTTTCTCCAAAAATAGGCTCATGTCAATTATTAAATAAAAAAAAAAGTATAATCAATAAATTAAATTCTTTTTTGTTAATATATGAATATTTTTTGAAAAACTAAAAAAAAACAAAAACAAATCGTTTCCATAGAACCTTTATTCTGAAATTCAAAGAATCAAAAAAATCAAAATTATAATTTAAAAAGTATCAAGATTAAGTACAAACTCGAGTTACCATGATGATCTTCACAAGTTTACCTAAGGATTAAAAATCAAAATTATTATTTCAAGTTCAAAAAAAAATTGAATAATAAAATTGTTTGGTACCATGGATTTAAACGTTATTTACTCAAAAATCTCATGTTAACTTTAGTAAAATTAAGCAGTAATTTTATGATAAAATGAACAAAATTTATTAAAAAAAAAACAAAAATAAAATGAAATTTTTTTCTTAAAGTAAATAGTTTCAGTTTCCAATCAAGCTTAGAAACAATTTTCGATAATCTCCGTTGATTTCAGATTTAACTGAGTCATGAAGACTTTTGCCATACATTTCTTCATATTCATATTTAATGCGATCCAAATCAATCTAATTTTATTTTTTTTATTTATTTATTATTTAAATAAAAATTTTGATTAAAATTTACTTCAGATCGAGAAACAATAAGTCGAATCAAAGTTTCATCATTTGTGCCTATACCTTTCATTGCTTTATAAAGTTCTTCAGCAAAATAAGCCGGCTTATTTCTGCAAGACTTTACAATTGCCAAACATGCTTTTTCCATATCACCACTCATTTCTTTCTTGATTGCTTTTTCAATGTCATTACCAGAAATTTCTTTGTAGGCATCAAAAGTAGCTTTAAGCTGAGGAAATGATCTCGAGCAAAGAATTCGAATGAATTCAGATTCATCGGTACCAAATTTTCCCTCTCCAGCCTTTTAAAATAATTTAAATTATTTTTTTTTTTTTAATTTAAAATTCCTTAATTACATCATAAAGCTCTTGAGCTTCTTTTTTTGCCATATTGAAGTCTATTCTGTAGTTTTCAGATCTACCACAAGATACCAATGATCTGAGTATTCGGCCAAAATAACCTTTACATTCAGCTTCAATGTCTTTTTCTAAATTTCTTTCATAAGCTAAAATTAAAATTTTTAATTATTTTTTAAATAATAAAAAAGGTGGTTTGAATTGTGAACTTGTGTTATAGATCATTTTTAGATTTTCAATCTCAAAAGCTTCCTTAGGACAAATGGTCTGGATCAAAATTTTCTCATTTGTGTTTATAGCTTTAAGTGATTTCCGCAAACACTTGGCTTCATATTTATCGACTGGTTCCAGCAGTGCCAAAACTCCTTCGAGAAAATTTCCGCTTATTTCTGATTTAATGCTTTCTTCCAAAGTCTAAAATTTTAATTAACAATAAAATCTAATTTAAATTTTATTAAGAATAATTTACCTTTCCATACATGGTGAGATAGATCTCTTTGATCGATTGACGTTCACTATTTGTATGGTTTACTATCTCTTTAATCAGTCTTGACTCATCAGTTCCTAGTAAAATAGAATAGTTTAAACATTATTGAAAAAAAATCATCTAAATAAACTCACCGATTCCTTTCATTGATTTTTTCAGGCTCTTGGCAGCTTCCTCAAATCGTTCCATTATGTTTTTTTAAGTTAAGCTAAAATTTTATCAATTTTTGATTTTTCTACAAATAATTAAAAAATTTTCTTAGTCATGTATCAAAAATTTATCGCCTTAAAAAAACTAAGCGGTTTTAATTTAAAGGATTTTCAAATTCAAAATGTGAAAAATTAATTTTTTCTAGATGCTTAGAACTCTTCTAAATTAATACTTTTTTTTTAGTCTAACCTAAATTTTTTTGACCTGAACTCTCAATTTCTGACAGTAAAGACGAATTAGAAAACAAATTCATTTAACCTATTTTCAGGCCAATATTTTTAACATTTTCAAAAGTTCATGTTTGACTGTTATTTAAAATTCATTTTCATATCCAAAAAGTTCATAGATGTATTAATTTATTAAGGCTAGAATTAGTTTTGTTCTAAGGGTTTTGTGAAATTCAGTACAAAATGATAAAAGGAACAGAAAAAAATGTAAAAAAATTGAACAACTTTTTACTAAATTTTAAAACTTAATTCTGTAAATGCAACATAGTGCAGCATTTAAAGTTGCATCAAATATCAAGGTCTGCTAAATTTTCAGATTTCAGCAGAAGTTAAATTTCAATATAATCGAGTGTGGTGCATTTTGCAGAAATTTTGCACATCATTAGCAGACTTATAAAGTTAATGCCACTTTGAATTTTGCACCATTCTGCATTCACTGAATTAATTAAAAATTTTTAGAAAAAAAAATATTTAATTTTTCTTCACTTTATTCTGTTCTTTTGTACTGAACTTCACAGAACCAGTACAAAGCAAAAATTCAATTTGGGTAATTAAAAAAGATGGTTTTAAATATTTAATGATTGTTAAATAAAATTAAGAAGTATTTATCTTTTTGATTGAGTTAAAAATCTAATATTAATTTACTTTTGTTTATTATATTTGCCTTCTATTGCGTAACAAACTAAGATTTTTATTGATTTTATTGAAAAATTGATTAATGAAGATACAAGTTAAATAAAGCTAACCACTATGTATCTTTGTCAAATTAGGGTTAATTAGGGTTTTTATGAAGTGCATAAAAACATTAAAGTCTTGGTTGGTTAAAAGATTTTATTATATTATCTAAATATAAGATTTTACAAATTTAAAAAAATTAAAAAAAGGACACATGAAGTACATAAAAGAAACATAATGTATACAGCACTTAAAAGTTCCATACTAGATATTTATGACGTCGTTTGCAATAGATGAATTCAAGAATCAATAAGATTATGAATTATTCTGAGTATTGACTTCATCAAATTAACACTAGAAGCAAAATTAAAGAATAAATCATACATATTGTGTTTGAATTTATTTAAATTGTTAAATTAATTGAATAGATAATAGTATATTATTAAATTTTAGGCTTTTCTTAGGCCTTATAAAATATCCATGGTCGATCACAATTTTTATAAATACTCTATTTTTCTTTTGTACAATAACCACAATGCTTTTTTACATTTTGAACAAAAATTTGTCGCTTTTTAATTTCCACTTATTCCTATAATTTTCACTTTTTAATATTCCACTTTATGCTTATAAAAATAAATATTTTTTTTCTCAAATAATTTATCTTTTTTTACAATTTAAATTAGATACGAAAGAATATAATTAGCTGCTACCAAAAAATATGTTCATTATTTTTTTCTTAAAAATAGAAATTCTGCTTTTCTTGTATAATTTTTACAATCAATATAAATATCCATTTAATAATTATTTATTTATTAATTAAAAAATAAAAAAAATTGAATCTACTTTATTATTTGTTTAAAGACAAGCATAATTATTGCAGATATTCATCAAGAATAAGTTCAAAATAAACTTTTAATTTCCAATTAAATGAATTAATATTTTTTCATAATATCCGTTCACTTCAGATTTGATATGATCAGACATTGTTTTATTATAAAGCTTGATGTATTCTCTTTTAATTTCTTCCAAGTCATTTTCCCGCCTTGTTACCAAAATCCTGATTAAATCCGAATTTTTTATTCCTATACCACTCAGAGATTTGTGAATGAGTTCAGCATAATAACCAGGTCTATTTCTGCAAGACTTTACAATTGCCAAGCATGCTTTTTCCAAATCTCCACTCATTTCTTTCTTGATTGCTTTCTCAATGTCATTTTCTGATATTTCATTGTAGGCATCAAAAGTAGCTTTAAGCTGAGGAAACGATCTCGAGCAAAGAATTCGAATGAATTCAGACTCATCGGTGCCAAATTTTCCCTCTCCAGCCTTTGAAAATAAATTCAATAATTTAATAAAAAAAATTTAAATTCTTAAATTCTGTCGCCCGCCTTTCAAAAATTTAATTTAAAAAAAAATGATATAAATTTATTGAATTACATCATAAAGGTCCTGGGCTTCTTTTTTAGCCAGGTCATAATCTACCGGCTTGCAGGAATTTTCCCTTCCTCCGCAAACAATTGATTGATAAATTGTTCCCAAATAGCCACATTCTTCTTCAGCAATATCCACTTCCAGGTTAGCCGAAAACACTTAATTACATATTTAAATAAATCAACAATAATGAAAAAATTTTTTAACTTCTTTTGTAAGTTGCTTTAAGAATTTCGATTTCATGTGGTTCTTTTGGACACAATGTTTGGGTCAGTAGATTTTCATTTGTTCCTAATCCCTTTTAAATTTTTTTGAGCTTTTTTTTGGGAAATTTTCCTATTTACTTCATGAATTATATTTGATTCGTATTCTTCGACGGGCTCAAGGAGACCTAAGATTGTTTCGAGAAAGTTTCCATCGATTTCTGATTTAATGTCTTCTTCTAGAGACTAGTTTAAAAATTATTTAAAAAAATTAAAATTGATTTTTAAAATAACATTACTTTTTCATACATTGTTCGGTAAACTTTTTTTATCTTTTGAAGTTGTTCATTCGAATGAGAAGTTATTTCGTTTGTCAATCTTGATTCATCAGTGCCTTGTGTGATATGAAAATTTTTTATTTAAAATTTTTTTTTTATTTTTTTTTATTTTGATTTATCACCTAAAATATTCTATTCAGTACCTCATCATATTTTATGTATAGTACCAAAAAAAATTTAATTCAAAATCAAAAATAATAGTACCTAATGTACTTGTACTAAAAATAATTTAACAATATCTAATTCTATTTTTTTTTACCCAATTAAGTACAACTATTTTAGTTACTACCCAATATTGATTTCAATGAAACCAAAAATTAATTCATTAGGATTAATTAGAACCTTATGTATCCGGCGGTCAAAAATTTGGACCGCGAAGTTGGCCGGCCAAAGCATAGACGGCCGTTTTAAGTTTGGCCGTACATTTGGCCGTCCGTCTATGTTTTGGCCGGCCAACTCAGCGGTCCAAATTTTTGGCCGCCGGCCTGGCCGCCTTATTTTGACCGCCAAAGTGGCCGCCTTATTTTGGCCGCGTTCGGACCGGCCAGGCTTGGCCGCCGCCCAACACTATTGAAAATTAAAGGCAATCATAAAAGCGAACGTCCAGAGAATGAGAAGTGAACCACCCAAATTATCTGAAATTGATACATTGAAAATTGCTCCATCAGTACAACCATCAACATCATCTATACGACCCTATACATCATCAGAACAACTATCAGACTCCTTAGAGCAACCACCACCATTGCAAGAAGTATCACAACCAAAAAAGTTAAAAATAAAGATTTTTTTGTTAAAATATCAGCTCAATTGGCTAATTTTTTATTTTTTTCTTAAATTTTCTTTAATAAATCTACGTCAAATGTCAAAAATTAGATTTTTTTCTAATAAAACTTACTAAAGCGTCTTTTGGTACTAGAAAATTTAATTAGGTACAACTTAAACATATTTCTAAATTATTTTTTGGGACTTAATAAAATATAATTAAGTACTGAGTAAAATATAAGCCATTTATCTATTGCATAAAATATTTTCCATGCACTTAAAATTTTGTTAATTCACTACAAATTCATAAATTTCTATTATCTAACATAGATTGATTTTTTTAAAACCAAATTAATTTTTTTCTCTTATAAAAAAATTTTAAAATATTAAAGATTTACTAAATGTAATTTGATTTTTAATAAATTGATAATATTATTGGGATCATAGCTGTTCAAAAGTAATATAGCCAAAGTCAATTCAAGTCATTAAACTTAAAAATAAAAATAATAACTATGATAAGCTACAGTAGGAGTCTTACGGAACAGAACCTTCTATAGTGTCACTATGGAAGCTGTCTGTGCTAAAAAAAAAATACAATTATAATTAGTCTTAGTTAAATTTAAGGATCCAGGGCGGCCCATACATTTACTAAAATTCCATTATTTATCAATCATTTAGATAATTCGTTTCAATTAAAATCTTTATATTTTTATCTTTTTTCCACCGAATTAAATCGAGACAAATTCGAGGTTATATTAAGACAAGTTCAAGATAAAATGAGGACTCAAATAAACTCGATACAAATTAAGTAAAAAATTAATATAAAAACAATATATACTAAATTGTTGCCAGATAAATTTCTCATTTCTCCTAAATTAATTTTACCATTTGCATGATAATCAATACTTTTTTTCTTGAAATTGAATTTAAAAGTACATAAAAAATTGAATGACAGCTATTAGATAAACCTTAGTATTTATTAGAATAATACCTATGCCTTTCATTGCTTTGCGAAACCTTTGAGCTGCTGATTCATATTGGTCCATTTTTTTTTTAATTAAATTTTCAAGCTTGGTAAAATAAAAATAAATAAAACCATAAAATGATTTTTTCAAAAATAAAATTTACCCCATTTTATATTTATTTAATATAAATTTAAAGCTTATTCAAAAATTATGATCAAAATCTTCCGGATTTTTTTTTTAAATTTTAATTGAATTTTTATTGTGAATTAGTTTTAGTCCAAAAAAAATTAATTTCCTCAAATGAAAATTGATTTTGTTTGGATTTAGAAACACAATTTATTAAATCGATAATGATCTTACGGAATTATCAAGTATCAATTGAATATTTTTTTTGTTTTTATTAAAAAGGTAAAATTTAAAGTATGGAATTAAATAGTTGATACTGGTTCTGCTTTCAGATAATTTTGACGATTGATTTTTAGTATATAAAATGATTTTCTATTTTAGAGAAAATTGTTAGGACTGCATTTTGGACAGAATTTTTTCGGTATAGTTTGATCAAAATTTTGTTTCACAATCAAATTCAAATTTTCATTAATAGGCTTGTTTTCAATTTCATTAGGAATATTCTCTTTTACATCATATATATTTTTTAGATTGTTTTTTGAATATCTTTGAATTTTTATTCTTGAATGATAGCGAAGTCTAAATATTTTAAAATTTTCAAAAAACCTAATTTGGCTGAAGGAAAGTTGAATAACATTTTAAAATAAATTTACCTCCACATAATAATCTTTCTAATAATCAAGCAAATAATAATGGTAACACTAATACATGAAGTTGAAAAAGCAGCAAATATGGCATTTAAAATGGACTGATGCTGTAAAAAAAAAATTCTTAAATTTTTTTGAAAATTGAGTAAAAATCTCACCGATTCAATTAATTCGTCATCATGATCACTGTGGTAAAGAGAAGCAGACGAATTGGAAATATTCTCATGCTTATCCTTACCATGCATTAAATGTTGGAAAAAATTTTGGTAGGCACTTGATATTGCATTAAAAAGCTTCATTTTGAAATTTTTGTTTTTCAATTTTAAGAAAATATTTAAAAATTTAAAATCTAATTAAATTAATTCAATTTAGTTTGAAGGCCAAAAAAGTCTTTTTTTATTTTATAAATTTCAATTTAAAATCTTTATTACAAAATTAATTTCTATTACTAGTTCAATAACAAAAAAAACTAAAAAATTCAAAATCAATTCTTAAGCTATTCACTATTGAAATGAATACTGTATTGATAAAAAACTTCCATA
The DNA here is from genome assembly GCA_010279815.1 of Brachionus plicatilis. NCBI lineage: Eukaryota > Metazoa > Rotifera > Eurotatoria > Ploima > Brachionidae > Brachionus > Brachionus plicatilis. The sequence goes on from QEOQ01000310.1 coordinate 54,773, forward strand.
CTTGTTATCATAATATTTAAATTATCAATTGAATTTTAAAGACTGGTCTAAAAAAATCAAAAAAATCTAATTGTCAAATGTTGTTCTTATCGATGATTGTATCAATTCAGCAAAAGTGATCTATAATCTTTGCAGTAAAATAAAAATCAAAAATACATATTAAATTTTTCTATTAAAATAAAAAATTTAGTCCAGAAGTATTATGGCAATTGCCAATGCACAAACTACCAAAGCTGTCACTAGTGAATAAACAAACAACAGACTTGGTTTCCATCGAAAACCCTTGAAAAAAAAGACATTAATCATCACATGCTTTTATACTACTAAATTATGCGACATCTTGAAATTGATGATCAATTTCAAAAAGATTATTTTTAGATATCAAAATAAATCTTTGGTTAAATTTAAATAATGTTTAATGTAAGATGATTAACATGTTATATAGATTTAAAAAATAAAAAAATTTTTGAAAAAAAATTTCTCAATTCATTGATAAAATCGATTTTTAATTTATTTAACTGATTTGTTGTAAAGTTTATTTAAATTTTTTTTTCAAAAGTATTTGTATCTAGCATTCAAAATTAAATTTAAAAAAGAAATTCAAATAAAAAATTTTAAAAAAGTAATAAAATGAAAATAAACTTTAAATTTAATTAAATAAATTACAAAAACCAATTTTATCTACGGATTGAGAAAACGTTTTTTCAAATTTTTTTTATCTTACATTAAAATTATCAAAAATTTATTTTGATATCTAAAAATAATCTTTTTGAATTGATCATTAACTTCCAGAAGCCAATTATACTTACTGGTGGATTTTTCTTTTTAATTGGGATTTTATTAATTTTGTCATAATCAGTATTTTTTTCACTATAATCTAAAAATAAAATATAAATAATTTATCTTTATCAATTAAAAAAAGCTGTATTTAATTACTTCCTTGTAGTTGAGAAAACGTACAGCAATAGTGCACTTCCAGAACGATTTCAACTATTATATGAAATATGACCCAAAAAAACAGAAGCCAAGAGCACCAGTTTGGAACATCTGATTTACTCAAATCCATTCCGATAAATATTGTTGGTACTATCAGGAAATCATTATCAAAAATTAATGTTGATTACATTTTTAAAAATTTACTTGCTAAGCAATAGGCTACAACCCCAACTAGCCAATGGCACCAGAAGTATAAGCATCGCAGATAGCTTGTTGGTGAGGGCCGAAAAAATCCCAGAATAGGCTACAAATAAATAGATTAAATTATTTTTTTATTTTTTTGTTTTTATTTACATTTATACAAGAGCAAATGATCACTATTACACCGAGAATTGAATGCAAATAGTCATTTCCATTACTAGACCAATTCCAGTTCAGTTCTACTAAAGCAAATAGTAAACTTAGCAAGCTGAGCAATGTCACAAAAATCATAATCG
>QEOQ01000310.1:61927-74292 GCA_010279815.1 Brachionus plicatilis
ATCTGCTCCTACGCATGTTTGTAAATTTTTAGAAAAAGAAAACAATAATTTCAAACAGGACAAGTCTATCAGCTAAATAAAAACTAAATAAGTGTTAAAACTAAAAACTAAATTTAATGGTTTTAAAATTTTGTCAAATTATGGTAATATCCTTTTATCGTAGCAGCATTGAAGCTAAAAATAAAGTAAATACTCAAAATTACCTGAAGAATAAAGTCGAGTCAGGTCGAATTTCTTTTGGATTCAATCGCCAATAGATCATTTCATCATTGTAATTGTTATTGATTATGGTGTCCTAAGCAATTAAAATTAATTTAATTTTAAAAAATTAAATTTTAAATTAAAAATAAAATCACTTTTTCTTTCTCACAATCGAAAAGTTGAAAATTTGAATTTAATGGAAATTCCCATGTTCCCAAAGTCTGGTCGTTTTCATTCGAAAAAGCTTGAATTAATACTTTTTTGATAGATAATTCATTGTGCAATGTTTTTGGCTGTAGTGTTAAGGCTTTATCAGTATTAAGATCATACTCGAAAGAGGATAATTCCAGACTAAAGAAAGATTGTTCTATTATTTTGTGACCATTCGGTGATTTCTCTTCCTTTTGGTCGGATTTAAAACAAAAATTCGCATCAAAGTTCAATTGATAGGAATTTTCGATCAAAAAACATACTAGAAAAAATTTAACCAATTTTATCATTACTAAAAAATAGATTAAAAATATGAAGCAAATTTAAATTTTGAAATAAATCATTAAAAAAAAATTTTTTTTACTTGAACCAAAACGAGTTTACAATAAGATCTCGTTATGGCTAAATTTTGAAGCGAGCTAAACGCCACCAAAAAGAAAAAATAAAAAAAATATTTATAATGTTATGACCTAGAAATTAAGTATTTTTACGAGTAATAATTTTATATAAATATGCTAAGTAGAAAATTTCAATTGGATAATATTTCGTATGAAAATAAAAATTATTTCTATCATACTGATTAATATTACTTTTATATGTTTTTGGCAGAAATTTTTAATTTTATAATAAGCTTAGTTAAACAAAAAGCCCATTGCTTATCTCGCTTGGATTTATTCTTAAAAGGATTAGCATTGATGATAAGCTAAACTATTATGTTGAAAATATTATGCTGAGATGAAGTTAGAGATTTACGCGGATTTACAAACAATAAATTTTTATTTATCTCTTAGTGATCTGAGCTGAGGTGAGCCTCTAAATGAAGTTGGCCCATAATTGAGAGCTCGTAAACAAGTTAAACCAAATGTTTGAGTATAAAATTCCTAACGCTTGAAAATAATTTTGTTTAAAGCTTAAGTGTATCTTTATCTGAGAAATAATATTAATTCTAACCCAAGATAAATAAACATACAAATGATTCGTGTGGTGTTTGACCTTATACACAAATGCTGAATAATAAAAATTTTTGATTAGAATAGTTGAAAAATTTATATCTCAACTGGCTGTTAGGACAGTCAATTTGATGATTTGCTTCAAACTTTTTGGACCATAAAATATTCTGACTAGGCTTAAGAAATTTTTGAATCGAATAGCAAAGTTTTTTTCAGCCTGAAAACTTAAAGTAATATTTTTTCTGAGCCAATAATTAAAAAACTCGATAGAGTTATTTTTTTTCAAATATTTGAATGAAAAAAATGGGAAATTTTCTATTCAAAAAGTTTATTATTCATTTGAAAAGTTAATTTAGAAATCTTAGAATTTTAGGTTGGAGTTTTACTTTTTTTTAAAGATTTTTTTGCTCTATTCTGTAATCAAGAATTTACCTGATTCAGACTTGGCATAAGTTAGGATTTGTGGACAAAAGAACAGAATTAAAAAAAATATACAAAATTAATCAACAAGTTAGTGCACCTATCTATAAAAGACCAATTAACACTTCATTTATTTCAATATTGCAGAGGCATCACTTAACCCGAAAAACAAAATATTTTTATTTATTCATTTGCTTTGAATAAATTTAAACTCAATTTTTCTTATTCAATATTTTTAAAATGCTAAATTTCATAATTTATTTTTTCAAATGAATTATTTTTCTCACTAATTTTTATTTTATTAATTATATTTTTGTTATATTGCCCAATTTTGTTAACATTTTGAAAACTTGACTAGATCTCTTGATCATAAAGCTATCAATAAATCTTGATAAAAAAACAAATAAAGTAAAATGTAATTTTTTTTTCATTCATTGTTTTTGCTAATCACTCAATTAAATATTCACTATTTTATTTATCTAAAAAAAAAATTTTAGTAGAAACCACCATGGCTGCTCCCGAAAGTCTTGCGCCTTTTTTTCAGTCCCATTTTTTCATGTCATTTTTTTTCTTGTTGATGTACAATTTTTTAAATTAGGGAAAGGAGTCTAAAACCATTGTAATAAAATTTAATTTGGATACAAAAAAGATATCATAAAAAAGGAAATAAAGGATGATTTTTCACTAATCCTTATTTTCTTTAGTCATATTCTTAAATTCAAAATGATTAATCATTGAAAATATTTTTAAAATAATGAAAGGGGTCCTTCAAAAAACCTCAAATTTCATTTAAGCTTGAGGATCAATTTAAGTTTTAAAAAGTTAAATAAATAATGATAATAATAATAAAGAATAGCTACAGTAAATGACCCACGTTTGGTCAATTACGAAATTTGGAGACAGTATACTTCTAGCTCTGGTAGCTTATGTTGTATGCGCTTTGTCAAAGTTGTTTTTAAAACCTTGACTGTCCTAGATTCTAGGAGGATATTGATTTTAGGAGTTTGGCTTGAATCTGCGAAGGCATGCAGGTGAACAGTGCTCTGTTTACTGACAATTTTGAAAAGTTGGATTACATCACCTCTTTTTCTTCTACTTTCAAGCGGAGGGACACCAATTTTTGCTAATCTTGAGAGATAATTGAGATTTCTGAGACCAGGCACTAGTTTGGTAGCTCTACGTTGGACTTTTTCCAGCCTTTTAATGTCTTTCTTTTGCAAAGGATTCCAGGCTGCTGTACAGTATTCAAGATGCAGTCTTACAAACGCAGTGAAGAGTCTTCTAAAGTTATCCGTTGTCCAAAATTTAAAGGCATTTTTGAGTTGAGCAAGGACTCCATTAGCCATCTGGATTGCCTTGTCTATCTGCTCAGTCCATTTAAGCTTACTATTTATCATGATACCTAAATCTCTTTCCACAGACGTCTGTTCTAATACATGACTGTCTGAAGCATCTATTTTCATGTTGAAAGGTATTTGAAGGGTGCCTTTTGATCCAAATCGCATAATTTTACATTTCTTTTGGTTAAACTTCATATGCCAAGTGTCAGCCCTTGAACAAGTTTAAGGTCAAGCGAATTACGTATTGTGGAGAAAAGTTTACTGTCGTCAGCAAAAAGTTTACATGCATTTCGTACTGATTCAGGCATGTCATTTATGAAAATGATAAATAGCAACGGTCAAAGGACCGATCCTTGAGGCACACCACTAAGGACCTTTAGCCATTTTGAGCTAGATTTACCAACAGTTACTCTTTGCGTTCTATTTGTTAGAAAATCACTATTTGTTTTACCACTCTGTTTGTGAAAAAGTTTTCTCTTTTTTTACAATTTGTTCGCTTCTAGCTTAAAGGATGTGGACCACCTCTAATGGACCCAGCCGGTCCAGCCTGCATGAGTGAGTTAGCAGGCATGTTTGGCACAAACCAATTTACTTTATTGTAGTCCCTGACGATTTTAAACATCTGTATCATGTCTCCTCTTTCTCTCCTCTCAAACAATTTTTGCAGCCTTTATTTTCTTAATCTATCCTCCTTCGTCATATGCCTGAGATGATGTATTGGTTTCGTAGCCCTTCTTTGTACCATTTGTAGACATTTGATATCCCTGCTAGTATAAGTTCACCTCGCTTTTACAGCATACTCCTAATGTGTTCTTACATAAGTCTTGTTCAATGAACTGATCATTTTGACATCTATTTGAACGATTTGAATGTTTTGTGAATTTTTGCAAGTGCTGTGTTGCCCTTCATAGCTGCTAGTCTACATTGATCGTCCCATTTAATATTAGACTTCATTTGGACTCCGAGATCTCTTTCCGAAAATGATTCATCAAAAATTGCACAATCTCAGACAATGGGTCGCTCATCTTGTATGATTCGGCTTGATCATTTTTTTTTATTTTTTCAGCTACTCGCATAACCTTGCATTTATCAAAATTGAAGACCATTCGACCAATTTATTCAAGTCATCTTGCAGCATCTTTCTATCAAGATTGTTCTTGATAATTGCTTTTAGTTTGCTGTCATCTACGAACAACTTACAAAAGTGATGCAGCTTTTCTGGCATATCATTAATATATATTAAGAAAAGTAGTGGCCCAAAGACTGACCCTTGTGCAATACCACTTTCTACCTTTTTCCACTCTGACAATTATTCACCCATAACTACTACTATTTGATGCCTATCTAAAAAAAAAGCCTTTTAACCAATCAAGAATAAAGCCATCAAAACCATACGCTTCCAATTTTTATAATAGCTCTTCGTGTGGCACCGTGTCAAATACCTTTGCAAAGTCCTAAATCACCAGTATGGCCGAAAAGCCACGATTTGTTGCTTCTGTTACTATATCAATAGTTTCAAGAAGGTTGGTTAGGTACGATTTGCCTCTAATAAAGCCATGTTCATGGATTAATAGCAGATTATTCTCATCTAGGTGTTGAACCATTAATCTTTTGACAATTTTTTCAATTACCTTGCCTAAGACAGATCTTTAATTCTTTAAGTCAGTGAGACTGGTCTTTAATTTGAAGGCATATTTTTTAAAACCTTTTTTGTAAATAGGGCTAACAATTGCTTTTTTCCAAATTGATGGTATCTGGCCTGATGTAAACGATGTGTACCAGTGATAAATATTAAGAATAATTAAAAATTAGAGAGGTGGCACATAGAAAAAATTTATTTTCGTTGAATAATTTCCTGCTAAAAAAAAAACTGTAATTAAATTTTGTAAATTTTTTTTTTCATCTCCTACAAGATTTGTATATGTAAACAACTAAGAGAATAATGGAAAAAATACAGGTAGTCCAAATTGCTGAAATGTTCCAAACCAATTGTTTAAATATAAAAAATAATGTAATAAAATTTCTACATTTTTTAGATTTAAATAAATAAAAAAATTTTTTTAATTTTTTATAGGACTTTTGCTTCCCTGAAAATAATTTTAATAAAAAAAATTTTATTTGACTTAAGAAATTTGTCCTATAACATATCCCTCTAAAACAATCCAATTTTCAGATCTGCTATTATTTTTGAGTTCTTTCACAATTATTCTAAAAAAATTCATATGATATTTATCGTTTTTATTCATTTCTTTTAGAAGCCGATTTGGTTTTAAAACCCAGGGGTATTTCAGAGTTTCAATGCGACTCACTTTTCCTAAAGGAAATTTCAAGATTAAAATAATAAATTGGTTAATTATTTTTTTCAAAGTGATTTATCATTTTCTAGATATTCTCAAAGCTGCACTTTTAACAAAATATTTCCAAGAGTGTAAAATCAAAAATTCGACATTTAAATCATTTATTTTGTTTTATTGTAGAAAAGTATTTAAGTTTTATTTTTTAAAATTAAATAGATTACTAAATATATATTAATAAAATAAAATATTAAAAATATTTTTTTAATCACCGCTTTTTAAGCACTGATAAAGAATTTCTTCATTGATTCATAAGTTATTCCTAAGGCGCGCATATTTCTAAAAACTTTCATAACAAAATTCATAAAAATTACATAAAAATAGCTAAAAAATAATTGACTTTTCTATAAATGTGTAGATGTCACACAACTAACACCATTAACAAATACACACGGTGGTAAAGAATCGCTCAGTTGTTCCAATATTCTCATATACTTGCTATTATTTTCACTATTTGTGTCTTGAGTGGTGTTTATAAATGCAGTTGTTTGAGTTATGTCGATGTCATTTTCCACGGTGTACTGCTCTTGCATTAGATTAGAACTGGACGAAGACGCATTGAATGCTGGGTTATTGAGTCTGGAATTTTCTGGGACTTGTGGCTTTTTGAAAAATGGCGGTGGAGGTAAATACAAGTAGCAAATTGAGGCATTGTCTGAATGCTGTTTAATCAATTGATTAGCCGCTTTTAAATATATGTCTGACACATTTAGAATTTCATGACTAGTGCCCGATTGTTGGTAATGGGGCAAATCGGTCTCGGTTATTATGGGCCGATTTAGAAGGTCCCTTACATTTTGCATGGGAATTAAAGTGGTCATTGCTTGGATTCGCAATTGGTTTAGTAGATCGTCCAATCTTGCTTTGCGTCTCATATTTTCAACATTGTCGGAATTATCCGAGCACAAGTAGACCCGAAGTGTGGCCTTTTTCCAAACACTTACCATGTTTAAAATACATGCCAGTTGTAGCATGAACAGACTTGTCGAGTCCAACTGAATACATGACTCGGGTATCAGAAAATTCAATGGCCAAACGTCAATGTAAATAGGATTTGATTTTTGTCTCAAATTTTCTTTGTTAAGAGTACTGAATTGACGGCACAGGCACAGGTTTTTTTTCATTTTTAGCACATCTCTGATCAAATCAACATAAGAGTCCATATCCAAACGATTTTCATCATTTGAAGTTCTTAAGTCTTAAAAAAAATTATTTTTATTAAAAATTTAATTTATTACAGCAGTGATGCTATTTTCTGTTTCTAATAAAATTTATGTCAAATTCCACAATTTTGGTAAATTATCAGAAATCTTGAAAATTTTAGAAAACGCTTGTTTTTTGGAAAATTTCGATTATTTTTGTTTTTTTTTTTATTTTTAAACTTAAAATTGATGAGAAAATTTTTTTTTCAACTTTATTTTTGGTTAATTTGTACTTCAAAAAGGTAATTTTTTAGTCACTAAATGGAAGAGTTTTAAAAGTTTTTTTGTAAACGGAAATGCAAAAGGTTAAACCAATAGACCATTATTAATAAAATAATTAACTTAATTAATTTTTGTTTTTATTCTACATTAAATTTTAAAAGAATTTATTTTTGCTACAATGTAAGAATTTACCTATATTCGAAATATTTATGAAAGAAATTTAGTCATAAAGTAAAATTTAAAAAAAATAGCTTAATTTTTTTCATATTTCAAAAATTTTATTTAACATATAAAAATTTTTACTAAGTAAATGATTTTTTTTTTCATTAATTTAGATTAAAAATCAAAATAAAATAAAACTCATCGAAATTCCCACTACATGTTTTTTTTGATTTTTAATTTTTTAAAAAGTGAAAGTAAAATAAATGAATTTAATTTTAAAAAAATCTTAGGTCAATTCAATTGACTTAACTTTAAAAAAAATTATCAGACTTAGACCTTGTGACTTGTAGGGGGGATACCAGGGTTTGCCCAAATAGCAATAGCCTTGGTTTAAACCCTCCACTTTGAAAAATTTATAAGTTCTTTTTAAAAATTAACCATTTTTTTTATAATAAATAAAAATAAAATATTGATATAAAATTTTCATTACTTTCAAAAAACGACATTGGAATTGTACTCCCTCCATTAGCATTCAAAGGATTGGTCATTCCATATTGCAAAATGTTTCTTTTTTTGGTAAGAGGTCGATTTTTGAGTAAATCTTCAGGCATTGAATTATCATAAAAACCCATCATAACTGTATTCGGTTTCATACCACCTTTGCCAAAAAAAAATTACCATTTTTCCATCAAATCATGTATTTCATTTACCTAAGCCAGATATTCGGATCAAATTATGAATGCCTTCTTTTACCGAAGAATTTAAGGTCAATTCAATGAAAGCCTTTACTTTTAATGTGTCCACCAAATTCATCCAAGATGGCATTTCTTTTGTGCACGGATCTTCCTCAAAATCATCGAACTTTCCAACTTTAACGTTGCCAAGAACAAAAAGGCCTCCTTTTTTTACATCGTTGCCAAAATCAATCAAAGGTATACAACTGCGAGGATTTGAAATCAACAGTATTATCTGAGGTCTCCAGAATTTGACGTGATCTTTACGAGTGTCTAAAAGAAGAAGATATTTTCTCACCTGATGGAATATCAGTGCTTGACTTATGCTTCCCCATTCAGGAGGAAAATCTCTAAAATACAAGACTGTGAGCAGTGAAATCATGAGACCAATTGCTATTGATGCATATTCTACAGAAACGATGAATGTCATTATTATTGAGCCGATCATTCCAAGTAATGCTGTTTGCCATGTAAAGTACTTAAAGGATGGCCGGAAATTCGGAGCGCTTGCTAGATCAAGCGCCATACATGCTAAATTGACGCCAAAATACGCCAATAAATAAAATATGGTGACCAATTGAGCAATCGAGTTAACAGAGCCAATTAATAAAACACACTAAATTAAAACATTAAAAAATATTTTTATTTTTATTTTAATAAAATTTGGGATTTTTGTTTCTGAAGCCGAAAAAGTCCATGTAAAAGCGGCAATGTGCAATTCATTAAAATTGAAGAAAATACTTTTTTTTTCAAAAAATAAAGATAATTAAAATTCTCAAATAAAAAATTGGAACATTGCTTACCAGGAATAAAATATTTAATTTCTCTTTGGCAAAATTTTTTACATAATTTAACATTTTTTAATTCTCATTTTTTTATATTTTCTAAAATTTTTGATACAATATATCAGATATTTAAAAAAAATTTTATTAGATAAATTGAATAAAATATCAGAAAATATACAAATATGAAATTTAAAAATGGAAAGCTATTCACATTTTGCCTTCTTTTTTAAATCAATTAAATTAATAACTAAATCCGATCTTATTGATGTATTCGTATTGTCTTTTCAGCAAATGAAAAATTTTTTTTAAAAAAATGTAACATGTTAAGTTTCAGCTTTTTTAAATAAGTTTTTAAATTTTGAAAAAAGCAAATATTTTTTTCAATCTGCACTGAAACTATCTAAAACATAACTAACCCTTTAAACACTTCTCACCTCATTATTTTTATGAGTTGCTCTTATTTAGGAAAAAAAAATTAATTCTTTTTTAAACTTATTTTAATATTTTTGTGAAAATTTTTTAATTTTTGGATTTTTTTTTAAATGCAGTATCATAATTTTAAAGCTACTGAAAATTTTTTTTTACATTTTTTTTGTCCAAATTAGTGAATTAGTACACCCTTAAGTATCAATATAAATTATTGGTCTAAATCAATGGCTTTAAGATTTAAAAAAAGAGTATAATATATAAAAAAAATAAAAATTATTTTTTGAAAAACAGAAATACTGAAGTTAGGATTATTAGTTAAAAAAAAGTGTCAACATTTTTTTATTTAACGGCAACAAATTAACTTAATTGAAACAATTATACTTGAAAATAAAAACAAAATTACTAATAATAAGAATTCGTTTTTTTTCTTTCATTTTCTTTCTTATTTTTATAAAAAAGATAAAACAATGAATTTTGATCTTCATTTATTTTTTAGATCTTAATTTCTTCTTTAAGCGTTTAAATTTAAATTTTCCTTTTTTTTAAAAATATACCAAATATACAATTTGAAAAAAAAAATTTCTGTTTTAGAAAAAATATTTTCACATAGATCAGATTTTCACATGGTTATATGGTATCAATGTGTAAGATCCTATATAGACTCAAATAGTTCCAAATATTGAATTAAACCACTCATTTATGTTCTGTCTCATCAACGATATTTATGATCATTCAAGCTTACAGGCACGTAATAAACATTACGTTATTAGAGAATCAGGAAGAAATGAATATGAAAAAAACGAGTAGAAGTAGAAACGACCAGCGAGCTGGTAGTAAAAAGAAGACGCGGTAGACCTCCTGGATCCTGAAAAATAAAAATAGAAATATTAATTATTTTGTTTAATTTCTGCATCAATTAACACAATTTTTCTCGTTTTTAAAAATATTAATCATAATTAAATAAAAATAATCCTAAAATCAGTATTTTTGTTTTTAGATTGCATTTAAATTACATAAGTGATAATTATTTGCCTTTAAAAAATTCTTCCTTATTTAAATAAAAAATAATATATTTTAAATTAATTAATTTGTGTTTTGAATTTTTAAAATAACCTTAAAATTCAGGAAGCCAAAACATTTAGATTTTTCAGTTTTGGGAACCTTTTGACAAATTGAAAAGTACATCCTTAAGAATCAATATAAATTCTGAGTCTAAATCAATGGCTTTAACACTAGGAAGGCCACGGTTTTTTTTAAGCTCTTTTTTTTAAATGAATACAAACTATTGGAAAAAAATTAAAACTTTAAAAATTTTTTGTTCTTCACTCAGAAATTGCATAAAATTTATAATTTTAATGCTTTTGTTTAAAAATTATTATTATTTAATGTCAAAAAAAAAAAATATACTTAAAAGCCTTAAGTGGGTTTTTTAAACCCACTAGCATTTTTGGTTTATTTGACTCATCTAAAGTAATAATGACTTACAATTTTTATTTTTAAATATAATATAATATATTAAAAAAAATTATATTTTATTGGCAAAAAAAAAAACTTAAATTTGACTTAATTATAGCAGAATCTGAGATTGGGTTTTTTAACACTAGAAAGGCCAAATTTTTTTTAAAAACCCATTTTCAAATTCTGCTATAATTAAGTCAAATTTAAGATTTTTTTTACTAATAAAATTTAATTTTTGTTTAACATATTATATTATATTTAAAAATAAAAATTGTAAGTCATAATAGCTTTAGATGTGTCAAATAAACCAAAAATGCTAGTGGGTTTAAAAAACCCACTTAAGGCTTTTACGGTATAAAAAAATTTGGCCTTTCTAGTGTTAAGATTTAAAAAATTTTTTCGAATTTAAATAAAAAATAATTTTTAAATTTGTTGTTTTTCCAAATCTGAGCAACACACTTAAAAAACTTTTTTTGGAAAAGGTAAAATGTGCTCTTGTCCACTAAGTACTTTATAAAGACCAATAAACCATTAAAAATTTACTTCAGATATGATAAAAGAGACAACGACAGCAACCCATGGATTCCCGGACTTTGTCTTGCCATATTTGACAAATTTCAGCAACGAGCCAAAAATTTCATCATCAGCCAAAGCCTTCAAAACCCTTGAGCTGCCAATTGCAGCTGACAATTCTCCTGAAAAAGTGGTCGCTACTATGCCAATTGGAATAAGCGCCTCCCAGAATACAATGGACTGGAGTACTTGATTGTTGTTCACTAGAACTATTCTTTCACAACTTCCCGCTAAAAGCAAGTTCTGGGAAAAATAGACCACAAAGACAAACAATACTGCACTCATTGTGCCCAGCGGAATGCTCTTCGAAGGTTTTTTCAGCTCACCGCTCATGTTAGCGCCAGCCATGATGCCAGTCATTGAACTAAACAAAATGCCAAACACATATGCAAAGCTGGTCGAGCTGCCAGTTTTGTAATCAGCCGTGTAATTTGCTTAAAACAATCTGCTTTGAATAAATATGGTCTAGATTTTAAAGTTAAATTTACAATAAAGGTTATCTCTGAATGTCTGTGATGACAAGCCGGTGAAATATCCGGTGGCATTTGATGACAAACCGGGTAGTGGTATTTCGAATGGACCTCTGAAGAAAATGGAAAAAATGACACACAAATACACAACCAACATTATCAAATAAATAAATGAAATGGCAAAACTGAACAAATTAGAGCCAAGAAGACAAATGACCAGTGTGAAAGTATTTAGAACACTTCCGTACAAAACTCTGAAGCCGAATGATTCTGGCAGTCCGCCTTCAACCTCTTGAAAATGTTAAAAATTAAAAATAAGAAATAAAATACATAGAAAAAATTTAAACAAAATTAAACTTTTGTTTAATTGAAATTTTCAGTCAGTAACAAAAAATCTAAAGTAATATAGCACTTTATTTTTTTGAAATAAATTTTTTAAAGACTTAAATGAAATTTTAAAATTATTTTTTCTCCACTTCGTAGTTCGACTAAATCAATTTTTTTTTTCAAAAATTTTAAATTCCTTAAATTTATCATCTTAATTTTTTTCCCTAAATTAATCACAAAAAGTTAAGCATCTCTTAAATATTCTCTTTAAATTTTAATTCAAATATAATGAAATATTTTTCATGTAAATTTTCACATTAATTAGAGTGCTGCTAAGATAAAAGGATATTACCATTATTTACGAAAATTAGCGTAAATCACCGTAAAATACCAAAAGCAAAAATTCACAAATTTGCGGTAATTTAAGTTAATTATCGTAAAATTTTTGCCAAATTACGGAAATCAACTTAAAATAAAAAGTGTCAAAATTTCTTGAAAAAAATCCTTTTTATTATTTGAAAATTTGAA
>QEOQ01000310.1:86071-96894 GCA_010279815.1 Brachionus plicatilis
TGTAACCTACTAAACACCGCCAAAATCGAAACATATTTTATCTAAGCATCCAGCTTTTCACACTGAAAGCAATCTTGAGATATTAGCCAAAAAATATGGACATAAAGTTGTTTTTTTGCCTAAATTTCATTGTGAGCTCAATCCTATAGAAGGTCTTTGGTGTTATTTAAAACAGCATATTAGAGCAAGAACAAATCAGACATTTCCAAGATTACGAATTTTGAGTCAAAAATGTGAAATCCAGATAGCACTTAAGTTTTGAATTTCGTGAACTTTATATTAGGTAGAAAGACTGAAATATTTTGGCGTCGAATTGAACGAGGACTCTAGTGACACGTCACATTTAGATAAGAGAAAATCAATGAGCTGATAACCCAAAAAACCAGTGCATACTCAAAAGGATAGCTGTATAATAGCTACATAATAACAATGCTATTCTATGGAATGGAAACGATAAATCTTAGTAAAAAGAACATGAATAGTCTAAAGAACTGTGAGAATAATATCATTCTTTTTATATACGGCATACCAAAACGTAGTAGAATGAGGAACCTAAGACTCATTAACAACATTAATGATCCCTATAATAGACTTAAAATATTACACGTTAACTTCTTTGAGAGGCTTTTGCTTAACAACTACACCAAGTACATACTTTAAGAACTATTTTTAGACGAAAAGGTTAGTGTGTACATCAAAAACCTACTTGAGACGCACGATGAGATTGAATGTAAACATAGAACTCCTAGGCAAATGTAAGTACTACAAATACAAGATGAACCTAGAATTCGAGACAAGTAAAGGAAATAACCAAGATCTGAAACAGCTCAAAACACTATTCAAGAAACACAATGGGACAAGTGAGAAGATATACCAACTCTTAAGATATGACAGATGTATGAATGACAATTCACTGTAATAAGGATAACTCAACTAGTATTGAATTTACATCTGTTGTTAATGACCCTGTTCAAGTAGCAAATAATGGTACATTGAATGATGCTGGAGAAATTGATTTGAACCAAGTCAAAAAAGACCTGGCAAAATTAAACAATTTTTCGAGTTTTGCATGTTTAAATATTTTGAAACAGCTGATAAAATGTTCCAAGGTGTTTTTGATGCGCAGAAATGGAGAAAAGGGAAGTAAGATAATCAAGAAAAAAGACGATATTCATGTTATTCTCAAGGTAGTAACGGTAATTGTCCAGTTCAAATGTATTTGCTTTTGCACTCTGTATATGTCAACAGATTAACGTATTACGATTTACCCAATGTTATAAATAGTGAAAACGTATCAGATCCTTTACAATTAACGTAATTATCCGATTTGAGTGACATGTCACTAAATGAAATAATGACATGTCAGTAAGAAATGAACACTGATTTTAAAAAGAGCAATGTAAAATTTATACGACATGTCTTAAAAAAGGAATGAGTTAATTTCTGTTAAAAATTATATCCGGTTTTATTGAAATTTGGAAATAAGATATAATCAAATTTCCATTTTTAAAAGTATTTCATAAAAGCTGAAGCTATTTTTTATTATTTTAAAATTTGTTCACATTTAATTATGTCATTAATACTAAATATTTATCATTTATAAAAATAGAGTTCAATTTTGAATAACATGTAACTAAAATAGAGTACTCTATTTTAAAGACTTGTCAATAAATTCGGATATTTACGTTTGATGAACTGAATGATTTTAATATTGATCAAAATTATCAAGCTGATGTACAAAAATCTTCAAATTGTCCAAAACGCCTTGGCAGACCTCGTGGTTCTACAACTAAAAAAAGAAATCCAGAAAATAGTTATGTCATGAAATGAAAAACATGGGATATTAATAATTATAAAAAATTTTAAAGAACCTAAAAAGTAATTTTTTCGAAAAGTTTTCTGAAAAAAATACTCCGACTCTTCTAATAAAGCTGGTGTTGTGTTACTAAATTTAAAGATAGATAAAAATTGATAAATTTTAACAACAATAATTACCGTTTTGACCAAATTTTTGAAATCTTTCTCAAATTTTATCTTTTTAAAATTGTAAAAAAAATTGTCATAACCCAGGTACAATTACTTTATGTGTCTACCAATTATTGGCGTGACAAAATAAACGCATGATATAAAATTATCGAACAAATTAATTACTATTAAATTTTTTAAATAAATTTATAAATGAAAAAACTGCTTTCTTAAAAAGACTTTTAGCCATCCTGAAATTTGATAACATATCTTCTATTTGATCTAAAAAGTGCAAAAACAGCTTTTATTAACTAACATCATCAGTTTTCAAAACCAATTCTTTTTTAATTTATCTGTCATTTTCTTTGTCCTAAGCTTCGGTAAATTTTCTTTAAATTATAATTCAATACATGCCATATTTAAATCTTTGTTTTTTTTACGATAAAGACCGGTCTTTTAGCCAATCTTGACTGTCCGTCTTGGACCGGTCTTTCCAGGAAAGCCACCCAGCACTAGCTACTGCTAATATTTTCTTTTTTGTATTTAGAAAAATTCATTTTTCTAGATTAGCTTCTTTCTTATAAATAAAAAATGCTCTAAAATTGTTCTTTTGGAAAAAAAATACAAGATATTTTGCTTAAGAAGTTCAGAAAATTGAATCAGTAAATGAACCAAAAACGTGACCAATCGAAGATTTATCTGAAAATTGAAAGCTAAAGTGATTTGAAGCCAAAAGCAACGTGAAAACAAATTTAGGCAGTGTGGCATAATATAGAAAAAAAATTTTATTTGAAAATAAAAAAAAACATCGAATTTACTTTGAAAAAAAAATGTTGAAAAAAAATATAGAAAATTATACACTAAATAAATAGTCAAATTAATTTTTTTCAAATTTTCTTTTCCCAATTAGTAAATTGTTACCAATACCTTCTAAAAATGATTCAATATTCAACTAAAATATGGATGGTATACATTGTTTAAAAATCGTGGGCGCAATTTGGAACGTCCCGTCATAGTACCAGTAGTTATAATTATTTAGAAATTGTAGATTTAAAAAATAATGATAAATTTATGACAAAATTTTTTTTTGTATTTACATTTTTAAGCTTAATTTGAAATGAATAACATTAGCTTCTTAATTTAAAGTTTTAGCCAAAGTCCATATTTCTTTACTATGATTAAAATTTTCTATATTTTTCTCTATATTTTGTCTTTCTATATTTTTAAAAAAATTCTACATTTCTTCTTTCTATATTTTGTCCACCTCCCCAAATTTTACTTTTGTCTGAGTAATAGGCCCTTAAAGGCTGCACAAGATTATGCCACGACTTCACCATGTAAACTCGATATCATACATTGCTCTCAAGTTCAAATCTTAATAGGAGCTATTTTAAATAAAATTTTGGTCAATGTTCAAAAGATAAATTTTTTTTATAGAAGCGTCAAATGATAGAAAAAAAAATACAGAATATTAATTAATATAGGAAAAAAAATATAGAAATAGATTAATTGATTAAAATGTTTTTTTTCAATTGAATAATTATTCTTTTACTTTATCGTCCAATAAATAATGATACCATTTAAAAACAAATTCAAATTTTATAATTATTTTAAAATTCTTGTCTGATCTTAATTAAGTTATTAGAGGCGAATAGTTTTCATATTAAGAATTAAGGTTTTGTGAAATTCAGTACAAAGTTATAAAAAGAACAGAAAAAAATGTAAAAAAATTGAATAACTTTTTTTCTAAATGTTTAAACTTAATTTAAAAAAAATTTTAAAATATAAATTTCGACACTTAGTTATAAATGTTAAATAAAACATTTAAAAAAAATTCTATCTATTTAAATTTCTATATCAATTTTTTTTCTATATTTTTTTTTTATCTTTTGATAGTTCACAAAATTTTTTTTTTTTATAATAAAATTGGTTTAGTATTGTAATTATTTGCCGAGAAGATGCAAAAAGTTGAACATATTTACAAAAAAAAAATTTGAATAATTTTCTGGCCAATTTGCATAAGAATTTTTATATTTGAGTTAAACGAACTAAATAAAAGTTTTTGAGTTGAATTAACTAATATTAAAGTTATCAATTAAAATAATTTCTAGCTTGTAAAAGATAAATTTGAAAAGTAGAGCTAATTTGGATTAGTAAACTCAATGAATTTAGAGAGCAAGTGAAGATTTACAAGCTTAAGAATAAGAATGGTAAAAAAACAAGGGTTTGTTTGTTAAAATTTGATTACTGACTGAAAGATTGAGATCTTTTCAAATGCTCTGAGCCAACGATTGTTTGATTCAAAAAACCTAAGATTTAAATATACTTTGTTATCATTTAAATTTCATTTCAATTTTTTTTTATTGAGGAAAAAAACAAATTATCTATATACCTTAATTTAATAACTAGTATTTGTTGATCGAATAGCAAACTAAATCATATAGCTATTTTCTCAAACTTAAATTACAATTGTTTTTCTTATGAAAGGCTTAGGATTAACTAAATTTTAGCTGCGATAATATTTTTTTTTGTATATATCAAAATGTGGCTTCTAATTATTTTTCGACTCATAAATGTGACTCATTTATGTGCCATTCTAATTGACATTTTAAAATATTTATATATGACACAGCTTTGGGATTTTTATTTATTTTAGAAGAAATTTTAATTATGTAACAAGAAAAATAATTTGTATTCAATATACGAAAAATATGTTTTTGCCAATTTATTTTGTTTGCATACAATCAATTATTTACATTCACTTTGGAAAGAGATTTTTTTATTTATATCAAAAAAATGTTTATTGCATCTTTAGTGAATAAAAATGCATCAAATGGTCTCTAATGAATTGCTGAGTGTTTTTATCAATGAGTTTGGTTCAAGGCTCGTACAATCAATCAAGGTAATTCAATATTTCATTTGAGAAAAAAGAAGATTTTTTAGATTCAAAATCTGTTTGCTTATTATTTTTTGCCAAATTAAGTTTAGCATAAAGAAAGCTATTCTAAAATTTGTTTTTATTTAAATAGCCTAATTATGGTTTAGTGTAAATAAATACTCTCCTAAATCTATCACTTCTGTTAACCCTTAAAAAGTTTTAGACAATTTTTTGACTAAATATTAAAGATATATCTTTTTGGAAAAAATCTTTTCACGAATATAAAAAAACTAATGTAGAATAAAAAAAATAATCGCATCAGATTAAGTATTAGAAAAACTTTCATAGAAAAAAACATGTCTTATTGGAGTAAAAATTCAAAATTTTTAACTTCCTAAGCTCACACTTGGCTTCTTTTATTAACTTTTATCAGATTCAACAATTTAATTATTAACTGGAATTCGGATTCATTTAAACTCAGGCTTATGTACTGAGTCATAGATAATCAATTCCCTGCATATTAACTCAATTTCCACCTGTATGATATATCAATATGATATAAAGATTTATCGGTAACTTTAAAATTTATTATTTTTACCGTCAAAGCAAAATTTTTAAGCTTTGTCAAATTTTCATATTCTATATTTACACATTTTATTATTTAAAAAAATAATTAATTTTTATACAAAAAAAGTTTTATATTATTCAAAAGACTTCAAAAGACGTCATCCTATATTTTTTTTATTAGTTAAATTTAAGCATCAAACGCTCAATAATAAAATTCTTATTCAAAAAATTTTTTTGATCAATTTTTGAAAGGTTTAATAACAGTTAAAAGGAAAAAATAAAAATATGATTTTAAAATTTTATTTATAATTTTTTCCATATCATAATTTAATCGATAAAAAGGAGAATCATTGATCAGCGCTGATTTTAGATATTATTTTAAATTGTTTTTTTAATATGGCCTGAAACTTACACAAATAGTTTACTCATTCAGATAACATTAAGATATATTAATAAAAAAATTTATTGAATTTTGTAAATTCACTCGATTAAGTCGCTAAAACAAAAATTTAAAACTGGAATCAATGAAAAAATTAATTACAAACAAAAGGTATTTAGTTAAACAAATGTTCAACAATTATTTATGCAACAAATTTGGGAACATTTAGGCTAAGATTAAAAAGTATTTGATTGATAAATATAAGCATTTGTCAAAAGTGGAGAGATTTACTCACATAAATTTCACGGTATTTTATCCAAAGTTCATTATTTTAAAAAAGAATGTTGTTTTGTTTGTAACAATCTTCGATTTACTCAGACTCATTAAAAAATTGTTACAACATAAAAAATTTAATTAATTTTTTCAAAATCTTTCCAGCTAAATTTTATCTCGTATAACATTAATTGAAAATTTGGCTTATATTTGTGCTTGCTTTAAACTTTTTTAAAATCAAAAATATTTCTAAGCTGTAAAAATAATTAAGAAAATCTTTTTCAAAAATCAGTAGGAATAATATATTAGAAAAATCAATTTTATTTACAATGAGTCTTCGTAAATCATTTTTCTAATAGATGACATTAGCTGTAATAAGTTAGTATTTAAAAAAGTTTTTTTTTAAACTCTGTTGAATATGAAAAGTTTTTAACAGAAAAAGATACAAAAGATTAGTCTACATGTGAGCTGGTCAACCTATGACAAATCTGGCAATGTGAAATTTTGGTACATAAATTACAGTACAAAAAGTAGAAACTTTGTAATTTTTTTTACTAATTGTGCAAAAATTATTCTGCAAAAAGTACAATATTGTAGAAATTTGTACTAAAGAATTCCAAGCTCTGCAAAAACTCTGCAATTTTCTATAAAATGCACACCATCAAAAAAATATGCAATAAATTGCAGAGTTTTCGCAGAGCTTGGAATTCTTTAGTACAAATTTCTACAATATTGTACTTTTTGCAGAACCATTTTTGCACAATTAGTAAAAAAATTATAAAGTTTTTACTTTTTGTACTGTAATTTTTGTACCAAAATTTCACATTGCCGACAAATCTTTGTGGTTGTAAAAAATGATAGTTATGTTTAAATCAGGATGCCATTGATTTAAAAATATAAAGACTTTTTTTATTCTTTCTTTTTAAATAATTGCAAAAAGGTTCAATAGATAAGTATAACCTAAAGGCAAAATTTTAATTTTTCATTTGAGAATTTATGTTTTGTTAAAGAAAATTACTAAAAAAAATGGATCAGTAATTGTTAACGTGTGAATACATGTTTGATTTGAATTTAAATTTGAAATATTGAATTTCCTTAGTGATCCTAAATTTAGTATCTTACTATAGTTTTTATAACTAAATTGTCACTGGTTGCAATACATATAAGAAATTAATTCCAAATCAGTCTTTGAACATTATTAGCTATGACTAAAAGAGGACTTAGAATGCGCTCTAACAAAAAGTTGATGGTTCGTCAACAGTAAGTATCTAAAATTAACATATTTTTTACATTTTTACTGGTAAACCAATAAATTTTCTAATTTTTGTATAAAATATTTTATTCAACCGCTGTAAATATTTTTTCCAGACTTTTTTTTAAGTCACAAGTCTTGAGTCAATTCAATGACTTGAATTTTTTCTTTTTTTTAAGTCAAGTCAGTGATTTAATAAATCCATATTTGATACCAATAAAGTAGTTGCTTCCAAATTCCTGGCTGTTAAAAAAAAGTCATTTGACTTGACTTGAAATTTATTTTTTGAAAAAAAGGCATTTCAAAGACTTTGAAATAAAAATGGCCGCCTTAATCACAACATGGAACGGCAAAAAATTCATGTGACCGCCTTAATAGCTACATGGAACGGCAAAAGACTTATTTAAAAAAAAAATTTTCAAGTCAAGATAATCAAGTCAAGTCAAATGAATTTTTTTAAAAAAAAAAATTCAAAAAAACTTTGAAAAGACTTTAAAATGACTTTTTTTTTGACTTTTGCCCAAGTCTGGTTATGAAATGGTATTTAAAAAATTACAAAACCTAAATTAAAATAAATCATCTGGTGAAGACCAGCTTCATCCATCATCCAGTCTTTACTGCTCCTTTAACTTTGATTTTCAAAATATCTTTATCTAAAGGTCAGCTTCCAATACAATTCAGATCAGGAAATATTACTCAATTATACAAAAAAGGAGATATGTCAAGAAAAAATCATGTGCGTCTAATATCCCAACTTTTTTAAATTTCATTTTCACTTAAACCTTATGGCTTATAAAATAATTAAAAACTAACCTTATAATTTCAACTATTATGTCAGTGTGCTTTATTTAAATTTATCATATAGTCTCATAGGATGAAAAAATTGAAAATGATTTAAGCTATTACTATGTAAAATATTTTTCACATTTAAATCCATGTCAAAAATGCTTTTTAATCTATTTTAGATTCCATTTTTCTTTTAATTTTTTGTATAACCTTAAAAATCACAATACTTAAATCCCAAACTAAAATTGGCGATTTTTTAAGTTAAGTCCACTAAATAAAAAAAATTATATTGATATTATCCCGAGTTATTTTATTAATTTAAAAAAAGATTTAAAAATTTTATTAACTTATTTACTTTTAATAGAGTGGGCTATTAAATAAAAGAGAGAGAGCGAGAGAAAATAAAAAAATGTTTCTTCTCTACTTTTTTATTTTACAAACTAACTACTAGCTAATACAACAATATTTAAAGCAATCCAGCAAGGACCCATAAGACCGGGGTCTGCTATAGAGAATGTCACAAACTTAACCATTTTACAACATGCGGGAGTCTGCAAGGTTTTACGGAATTAACAAAGAAATTTTACAATCTAAAATAACAATGATTGTAAAATAATTTTTAATTATTTTTTATTAATTAAGTTTTAAATTTTTGAACGATCAATTTTCAGAAATAAATATTCCTTTTAATATTAACCCTTGAGAATTTTTATATTCTTTTAAGAAACTCTTAAAATTAAATATTTATTTATTTGTTTTCTTACCGAGATAAAGCTATTTCAGAATAAAATATTAAAAAATCAAGTTAATATTTACGGTAATTTAATTGACCGTGGGAATTTTTTTCCTTAATAGTTAGCTAACTTTTTCACATCATGTTAATAAAAATAAATGGCATCTTGAAGTTGAATATCAATTCAAAATATCATTTCAATTCAAAGAGTTTATCTTTAGATATAAAAATTAATCTTTAAATTTTTTTTAAATAATTTTAATGTAACATGCTATACATGTTATGTAGATTAAAAAAATTAAATAATTAAAATAAATATTTTCTAAATTGATAAAATCGATTTTATATTTAAATTTAAATAAATTGATTTTTGTATAGTTTATTTTGAAATTTTTTATTTCAAAAGTATTTGTATTTAGCACTCAAAATTAAAACAAAATTTAAAAATGAATTTCAAATATTACAATTCCAAATAAGTAACAAAATGAAAAGATCGATCTTTTCTACGAATATTTTTGGAATAGATTTTTTTTTTTAATCTTCATAACATGTAAAGCATTTTTCATAAAAAATGTTTCAATTAATTCAAAGATTTATTTTAATTTCAAATGATTTACTCTTTGAATTGAAATGATATATTGAATTGATCATCAACTTCAAGATGCCAAATGAACATTTGTTATTTTAAATTTAAAAGAAATTTTATTCAAAATACAAACATTAAAAATATATTTTTTATGAAAATTGAAAATAGTATTATTGAGCAATAATGCAAGCGATTGTATAATTTGTAGACATCAATAAATGAACATTGGTAACTGAATTAAGACTAAATCCGTGTCACTACATTTTTTTTTTAATTAACTTAATTAATTTATTATAATTTAAATTTCATAACTACAGGATTTGAGATAAATTAAATAAAAAATCAAACACTAGTAATTTTTTTTACGTTTGATTGTATTTCTGACATATTTGCTGCACAATATGCTGAGACCACTAACACTAGCTAATCTTCAAGTGGGAATTTAAATGAATTGTCCAAAAGCAAAATAAAAAAGAAATCTAATTAAGCTGTTCTAAAATTCATTCGATTGGGGTCAAATCGATTAGCTTACTTTTTCAACAAGGCATTCACTTACAAAAACACATAAATAATTATCATATTGTTCTTAACCTAATTTAATATATTCTCTTTTTTTTTTAACAGAACCAAAAAAAACTTTGAAATTCTCACAAAATGGCCCGACGAAAAAGCAAGAGGAAGGCCCCGCCAAAGCGAAAGATGACCCAGCCGCTCGAGAAAGTGTTCACTTGTCCCTTTTGCAATCATGAAAAATCTTGCGATGTCAAAATGGAACTTGACAAGAACACAGCTCACATCCGTTGCACTGTTTGCTCGGAAGACTTTCAGACGGTCATCAATTGTAAGCCATTTTGATTTATTTTCATCCTCAAGTCAAACTTCAATTTTCACAGCATTAATGGCTAATTTTAGCAGATTTTTTAAAGCAAATTTTATTCAAGCAAAGTCAACTTAGCACATTTTAAAATTAACTCAGTATAATTTTGTAATTAAAAAATTTATAAGCTTCATTGATACACATTATTTATACAAAATTGATCTTGGTGAGATGCAAAGAGTTTATTGTGATTGAAACGTTTAAAGTTAATTTGACAAGGTATTTGAAAAATTTAGTAAGCTTGACAACTCTCTTAAATTTTGATTCAAATTAAAGTTTATATAAATCTGGTTAAGATAATTGTCATTAGTCAATTAAATAAAATTAATTTATTTTAGTGTTTTTTATTTTAGACATTTAAAAATTTCATCATACCTTATATGAAATTTTTTTTCAATGATTGTTTGTATTTTAAATTTAATTAAATTAGACTATTGGTTTTTTTCTCAGGAAAAAAAAATGCTAATTTGACCTTGTGTATTTTGAACAAAGAACAAATTTTTAAAATAAAAAACTTTTTTACTTTG
>QEOQ01000310.1:100222-113991 GCA_010279815.1 Brachionus plicatilis
ATATAATGACCATAATTAATTAATTCATTAGATTAATTGAGAAGACTTTTACAATGGGAAGTTGAAGTTTATGATCAATTTTCGATGCTCAAAATTATCAAATCAAACTAAAACTATAAATTAAATTTTAATTTTTTAAAAGAATTAGTGCAGAGGTGAATTTTTGGTTTTAACATACTTTGTTAAATCTTAAGGTAAAATCTGCAAAAGTCAGAAAAAAATTATCCACTTAAAATAGCATCATTTCGATGATGTGCACTCTGCATTGTGCATTTTGATATTGCAGAGTTAATTTTTTTATTTGACAAAGTATGTTAAATCCAAAAAAGTATCTTTGCATTATTTTTATTAAGAAATAGCAGCTTATTTAACAGTTTAAGTTTGATTTGATCATTTTTTAGCATCAAAAATTGATCATAAACTTCAAATTGCCTTTACTATAACATTCTACATTTAAGCAAGCATGGGAAAAAGCTGCTGAAAATATTAAATGGATAATTATCTTTAAATTAAGAGAAACTTTTTTTTCTAAGTTTTTTTTTAAAAAGGATACATATATTTTTTTATTCTTTTTTTGTATTTTAATTCCTTGAAATAATGTAGTTCACGGATATACCCCAATGTAAGGGTTGAAACGTTAATGAAAAATCTTTTTTTTATTTTAACTACAGTCGTGTCGCATTCCTTTATGCCTTACTCCCTTTTCAATTTTAACTAATGTTTATTTTATTTTTTTAAGCGAACCAAAATGTTCGGATTATTTTGTGATTCGAACAAAAATTTTATTTTCCCAGTATTTGCTAAATTTTAATGTACAATTAGAATTATTTCTTTTTTTTTCGTAACATACAAAATGTTAAAAAAATTAGTAAAAAAAGGTCAAAAGATGAACTACAAGTTCAACAAAAGAAACAGACTTGTCAATTTTATGTCGATAACCCAAAAATAAAAAAATATGAAATAGCAAATAAATTTTCCTGAGAGTTTAATTTACGTATTCCAAAATCAACACTAAGCGAGATTATAGCTAAAAAAGATTAATGGCTAAGTTGCGATTCTTCAAACATAATGATCAAATTTCAGATTAAAATGCAAAAAATTTAAATCAAGTCTCCATCTTAAAATATTTAAGCTAATCAAGTAACAATTTTTGATTTTTATCCGTATATTTATTTAGATTTTATATTTGTTATGTTATATATTTAAAAAATTTAACTAAATTTGTAATTTTTTCATAATTCAATAAATATACCTTATCTTTGTAAAATTGATTTTTTTTTATCAGTAATATTTAATCCGAACCGAGATTCTTGACTCCGAAAAAGTTCGGATTAATGCGACACGACTGTATTACTTTTGAATCGTTATTTTATTTTAAATAAAGTTTTTTTTTTAAAAAAAAGACAATATTCTCTTTTATTATTTTATTTGATTCCCGAAAAAAAAATTCACAACTAACTAGTGATCAAATAAAAGAATTTACTATTTATTACCACTATTATATTTTACCTAATCTAAAACTGAATTTTTCTAAAATTTACGTAAATTTCTGTAAATTTTTTTCGAAAAATTTGGCAATTAGAAGTGATCAATTTTTAATGCTCAAAACTATTAAATAAATTATTATTTCTTATTAGAAATAATACCAAGATACTTTTCTGGATTTAACATACTTTGTCAAATAAAAAAATTAACTCTGCAATATCAAAATGCACAATGCAGAGTGCACATCATCGAAATGATGCTATTTTAAGTGGATAATTTTTTTCTGACTTTTGCAGATTTTACCTTAAGATTTAACAAAGTATGTTAAAACCAAAAATTCACCTCTGCACTAATTCTATTAAAAAATTAAAATTTAATTTATAGTTTTAGTTTGATTTGATAATTTTGAGCATCGAAAATTGATCATAAACTTCAACTTCCCATTGTAAAAGTCTTCTCAATTAATCTAATGAATTAATTAATTATGGTCATTATATTTTTTTTAATTTATTAATAATTTTCTTAAATAAATTTACTTTTTTTACATGTAAAAAGTGATTTACGTAAAATTTCTTAAATTTTTATCTCAAAGAGTTTTCTTATATTTTATTTGTTACATAAAGAAATTTAAAAAAACAAAAATAATTCATCACCAAATTTTACGTAAATTTTGGTAAATTCACCTTTATAAATTACTTAAAAGTTGTAAGACTTAACTTGACTTTTTTGTCGGGAGACTTGAAAAATAGCGAAATAAAAGTTTAAATAGGAAACTTAATTAAAAGAAGTCAATTTATTAAATTTTCTTGAAAAAAATTTTATTTTTGACTGAAATTAAGTCAAAATTCGTGGTGAACGTTCAAATCATAGATTTTTTATCTCGCAGAATAAATTTTTCATTTTTATAGAACAATTATTTAATAGAGTTATTTTGATAGAATATTTTTAAGGGATTAAATATAGGAAAATAATTTTAAAAAATTTACCATTTTCTTATAGAATAAAAATCTCTTTTAATTTTTTTCATTGACATCAACTGAAAAAAAAACTTAAAAATTTTCCTTTAATCTACACAAAACGAAAATTTTAGTTGAAAAAAAATTTTTTCAAGAGATAATAAAACGTAAATGCATATAAAATTTTTTTCCAAAAAAAAAATTTAACTAATTTAATCTCCAAATTTTTTCTATTTAAATTTTTAACAAAATTTCTCAAAATTCTGATAATTTTTCGTAAAATACTTCTTTTTCATTTTTAGGATTTTACGTTAATTTACCTAAGATGTGGTAAAATTTGGTTAATTTACGGTATTTTACGTAATTTTTCGTAAAATACTGTTATCAAATCACCACTGTATACATATTCATTATTTTTCAATTAAGCATATAATCTTGAAGTCTTGAAGTCTTATTCCTTATTTTTATAAAAAATTCTCTTTTTTAACATTTTTCTTTTATATTTAATTTTTATATCATCCCCCAATCTGGTGTAATTTTTGAAATAAATAATAATAATATTTTAAAAAAATCAATTTGGAAAAATTAAATATTTTTCTTTAATAAAGACCCATTGCCAGCTAAAAACTTAAAGCTAATTAAACTCAATCAAACAGCTCTAAACGTGACATGGATCAACCCAGAATCTTATTACTCCTCACTCAATTTGACCTGTATCTCAAGCGAAAAAAACTCCAAGCTAGAGATGTCACAAATTTTTCCAAAAACCAGCACAAAAGCCTCCCATTTTGTACTCAACCATCTTTTGCCCGGATCAAATTACACCTGCTGGATTATAACAACAAAAACTGAGTCAAATGGCAATTTTTCATCGCTAGCAGAAAGCGAACCAAGCCACCAAACAACAGAACCAAGCAATTTATCAATTCATAATTTCAAACTCAACGAAATGAACAGCTCAATATCATTTGAATTCGAGGCGCCACTAGGCTCATACGACAATTTCTCAATAAGTTTAGTCGATTTGATATCAAACGACATAGTGGTCACCCAAGAGTACGAGGCTGGCTCGGCCTTTGATCTTTTATTCAGCCAAAATGGCCTGATTGCAGGAAAAAGCTACAAAATTCATTGCCAAATACACCGGTATGATGATACCAGCTTTAGGAATTTAATTTCGTTCAGTCTTAGACCTGAGCCTGTTCAGGACTTGAAAATTTTCGCTCTTTCCAAGAGCAAAGTAAATGTGACGTGGACACCTCCGATCTATTTCCAACTTTTCACAGTGAACACTTCTTTTTCCAAAATGGTCAAAAGCCGCCTCAGCTGGCTGGAGTTAAATGGCATAAATGCAACCAGTTTTGATCTTGGGGTGTCAACTTGTTCTACCAAAGAGTGCGATTTAACTTCCCAATGGACCAGCGCTACATTTGACTTTGAGGCCTTGAAAATTGGGAATTTGACAAAAAATTTGCTTGACTCAAACAATTTGCTTCTTAACTTTGATCTGGTCGGTGTGCACGACCTCCAATCTATTCACTTTGAATTGACCAATTTGCGGACCCATTTGAGCCAAAAGTGTGTCCATGAACTGAAAGAGAAAAGCAAATGCAGCTTTAGTTTCAGCTGTGTTGAGTCAAAGTGTGGCCTAAAGCTTGACAATTTAAAGTACAACTCAAATTATGAAATAAAGATGACACCGCACTCATTGTCCAACTATGCCTTCAAATCAGTGAGCACTGGTTTTAAGACTAGGCCTTGGTTGCCTGACACCGACTACCAGACTTACAGCAGCTATGCCATTCAGTCCAAGTTTGACTCAAGTCAAATACTCAATGTTTACTTACCCAGCATTGACGAGAGCAATGGCGCTGTGATGGACACCAGTTTAATGGTGGTAAAGCTTGGCAAATTGAGAATGTACAACCAGAGCGATAAGTTTAGAATAGATAATCCACGTGACCAAGAATACTTGAAATACTTGTACTATACCAGCGAGATGTGCTCCAACGAAACTGCTTTGTCCGAACCATGTCTGGTCACCAAGCTTCAAGACAGTCAGGATAGAAATTTAAGCAAAATTTATGTGATAGGCAATTTGGGAGATGATCGTGGTCTAGCTGAACCAGTGAACACATCCAACTCTAGCTCATTTGTGTACCAATTCATAAATCAAGACTTGATCGAGCCGTCTAATTTGTACCAGCTGTTTTTTTTGTTTAAAATTGGCGACAATCAGACTGAATTATTTTTGGCGAGTGTGCCTACTGAGCCAATTCAAACGGGGCCTAAAAATGTGCACACAGCGAATGCAAAGTCTCAAGATGGTATTGCCTTGTGGACCATTATTGTTCTATGCATCGTTTCCTGTATTTTTTTAATCGGATTAATTGCTATTCTAATTACATTGAGTATTCTTAGACACAAACCTTCCAAATTTCAAAAAGCTGCCCAGCTAAATCCCGCTCAACATTCATTTGACACATCTACCAACATGAGATCTAAATACGACGACTTTTTGGGTAATTTGATCAAAATTATTTTTTTTTTTCAGGGTCCTATTTAAAAACTGTAAAATTTTCAAAATTAAAAAAATTTTTTCTTGAGGGTCCTATCTAAAAACTGTACAATTTTCAAATATAAAAAATTTTTTTTTTCAGGGTCCTATCTAAAAACTGTAAAATTTTCAAAATTAAAAAAAATTTTTCTTGAAGGTTCTATCTAAAAACTGAACAATTTTAAGAATATATAAAAATTTTTCTTTTTTTCAGGGTCCTATCTAAAAACTGTAAAATTTTAAAAATTTAAAATAACTATTTAAGGCCGATTAAAGCGCCATTTAATTTGATTAAGAGTCATAATAAAAAATGTCAATTAAATGTATTAATCGTCTTCTAAAATTATAATTTGTCATTTAAAAGATTAAATAGCATTTAATAATATAACATAGAAATAAATAGTATCAAATGACATTTATTTGAATTAAATACAAGTTTTATTTATTGATTTCAATAAGAATAATTAATAGAAATAAACTTTCTTAAGGGAGAAACGAAAAAAAAAATAGGGTGATTAGAAATAACACATAAAACTAAACCTTTGACTAAAAAAATAAAAAATGCAAATCAGCACATAAAAAAAATTACATAACTCATTAATTGTAATTTAATTACTTAATTAGATAAATGGTTTTCTTTTATTTAATGGTTTAATTTTATTAATTAAAAAAGACTCACAAAAATAATATTAAAATGTCAAACTAAATGATAGCTTTATTAAATGTAAATAAATATTTTTTATCTAATAAAAAATTCCTCACAATCTAAGCTTTAATTTGTTTCCATATTTATTAAAATTAAACTCTCACTTTAATTTAAAAAAATATAATTCCAAAAAAGTTGAATTAAAAAATTTTCATTCAAAAAGTTTCAAAAATAATGATTCTACAAATCATTTTTTACTCCAAAAATCTTTTAAATAAAAAGTTTCACAATCATTTTTTTTTGTTTTTTATTATTCTAAAATATTTTTGTTTAATTTTCAATTTAATTAAAAAACATGTAGTTATTAAAAAGTTGGATTAAAAAGTTTTCAAAAATAATGATTCCAATTAAAACAAAAAATTATTTTTTTATTTATTACAAAAATGGCACGAGGTTTAAAAAAATTAAATTAATACTGATTTGTCCAGAAAATATTTTTGTCAGGCATTTTTTTCCCATTAATTTTCCAGTTTTTAAACCAGACCATAATTTTAAATCCTCAAAACAACATCGAACTCATCTCCTAAAAAAAAAAAAAATTGTTATTCTAATTTTAAATTCATTCTAAATTTATTATGCTCTATTCAAAATTTGTTTTTCTCAAATGATCCAAAACCAAAAATTAAAAACAAAAAATTAATTTTTTTATTTATTATCCATCGAAGAATGCTTAGAAAATATAAGAAATGAGACTTATAGAAAAATGCTGATAGAACTAACCAAGTCCCACTAAAAGAAAAGAAAGAAAATCTTACCTCAAGGGAAAATCCATCGGTGAACTGGTTGTCCTCCAAAGTTTTATTTGTTATCCTGCCTTTTGGATCGAAGAAAAAAAAAAAATAAATAATTAAATAAAAGAAATTTTGAATAATATTTAACCAAACTAGTTTAATTAACATTTTTTTTTTTTTTTTAATTATTTAGTATGATTTCAAATATTTGTCTTTAATCTCTTTAAAACTGTTTATCTCTTTTATTCTTTTTTAATATTTTCTTAACATCGCCTTAAAGGCGTTCACTGAAATAAATAATAATAATAATAATTAAAAAAAAGGTAACGATTTTTAAAAATATACTGATTTGTCGAGGTAATATGTTCACACAATTTTTAAAAAATATTTTTCCCATTGATTGTCCAGTTTTTAGACCAGACCATTATTTAAAATAAAAAATCTAAATTTTGCATTCAGGAAGCAGCGATTTTGTTTTGCCCGGCGAATTTAGCCGCACCGAAATGACCAACATATGGCTGGTCAAGCATGCCAATGGAGATTTAATACTGGACGAAGAGTACAGAAATCTTCCCGACTACCGGGACTTCAAGACTTGCTATGCATCCCAGCTGATGTCAAATGAATCCAAGAACAGATTTCTGGACATCAAAGCCTACGACGACAGCCGAGTAATTTTGGACACCTGCTCCCAGAACAATCTGTCCATTTCGACTGAGTCCATGAGTGATTATTACAGCGAAACAGATTACATAAATGCCAATTTTGTCCAAGGATACAGCCATGAGAAAAAATTCATTGCCACTCAAGGCCCCAAAAAAGAGACCATAAACGACTTTTGGCGAATGATTTACCAATACAGAGTGTCTGCCATAGTGATGCTTACCAAGCTTGTCGAAAAGGGTGTCGAAAGATGCACACAATATTGGCCGGACAAGCTCAACATGCCTGAAGTGTTCGGTGACTACGAATTGACACTCAAAGACCAGCAAAAGTGTGGCGACTACATCAAGCGAACATTTGACTTGGTAAAACTAAACAACAACAAAAACACAACCATGACCACCGTTCTGAACACGCCAACCAGCATTTCGACCAGAAAAATACTCACTGTAAATCAGTACTACTATCCAGAATGGCCCGACAAGGACACGCCAAGCACAGACCCAATAAGCATACTTCACCTCATCCGAGATGTCAATCGCCACCACTTGGCCTACCAGTATCCCATAGTGGTGCATTGCAGTGCCGGAGTCGGCCGCACCGGCACTTACATCACCCTAGATGCCATGATGGAAAAAATAAATGCAGAGGCAAAAATCGACATCTTTGGCTTTATAAGCAAGATTAGAACGAGAAGACAGTATTTGGTGCAGACTTCCAAGCAGTATATTTTTATCCACGAGGCCCTGTATGAGTATTGTCTGTATGGCTTTACGGACATAGATGTGTCTCATCTGGTGTCTTACTACAAAAATTCAAAAGAGTCTAAGCAGAATGCCAAGAGAACTAGGCTTGAAGTAGAGTTCGAAAAGTTGACCACTGCCTTCTATCCAAATAGCCAGGCGAGGGAAGCGTTCAGCAATGAGAACAAGCACAGAAATAGAAATTTAGATTGTATTTGCTATGATGAGAACCGCATCCGGTTGTCTAACCTGAATGGCGCGTCCTACATCAATGCCACAATGATACGCGGCTTTGAGATCGCCAATGAGCTCATCATCACACAAGATCCCATGCAGCACACTGAATTTGAGTTCTGGAAAATGCTTACTGAGTATGAGTGCAGAATAATTGTGACTTTGAACAAAAGTATTCAGAATGAATTTGTCTATTGGCCTACTGAAGAGCAGCCGATTCGCAACTGTGAATGTGACTGTGTCAAATTTGTTATTCAACTGGTCAATGGTTCCAGTCAAAGTAACCAGCAGAATGATTCTTTTAATGGGATGATTTGTAGGCGCGAATTCGAAATTATCGAACAAAAAGTAGCTATTTTTTATGTTTTATTATTTTTTTACTTTTAAAAATTTTCAAGTCAAGTCTTTTGACTAAAAAATTTTTTTTTTTTTTAAAGTGTCTTTTGTCGCTCCATGCAATTATTGCTATTTTTATTTCAGAGTCTTTGAAATGAGTTTTTTTTTAATTAAAAATTTCAAGTCAAGTCAAAAGAATTTTTTAAATTAAATTAAGTCACTAGACTTGACTTGACTTTGACTGTATGACTAACAAAGAGATAGATTTATTAATTATCTTTATTGATTATTTTTTTTGTATAAATATGCTAAATGTAAAATTTTAGTAAAAAAATTACAAATAAA
Source organism: Brachionus plicatilis (assembly GCA_010279815.1). Classification (NCBI taxonomy): domain Eukaryota; kingdom Metazoa; phylum Rotifera; class Eurotatoria; order Ploima; family Brachionidae; genus Brachionus; species Brachionus plicatilis. The sequence goes on from QEOQ01000310.1 coordinate 108,979, forward strand.
ATATTAATTTAAGTGGAAATTAATTTAATTTTTTGTAAATAAATAAATATCAATAAATGAACAGGAAAATAAATTTAGAGATTTATTTTTAATTATAAAATTGAACTCATCTATAATTTTTTTTTAATCAAAAATTAATTGTCTCGGATCAATATCCATTGCTAAAGTCAATGCATAACCAAGCGTAAACAAGCCACAGTCTAATGATCTATTTTGTTTAGAAACCGGAATATGATTTATTTTGATAAATCTAGTCCCACAATTAATTCTTTTTAAAAGATTTTAATAATGTATAAATATTTACCGGGATTATTTAAGCTAACGTTAATTATTATTATTATTATCAAGGTTAATCAACAGACTAGTGCCCTTGTCTAGAATAAAGACTGATTAACCCTCCATTTATTTAATAAAGATAAAAATTTTTTTTAAATTTATTAAAATTTAAATCAATTAACATAATATCAAAATAGATAATAAATTTTAAAAATTAAATTAAGTTTATCAAAAAGTTTTAATGCATCATTAAAAATTAGGTTGATATTGTTGAATATTGACAATTTAAAGGTGCTACATTTGAGAACCATTCTGCTAATAAGGAATTTGTTAGCCAATTTTGTGTACACATAACCAAATGTGTTTTCACCACTTTTTGTTTTCGATTTCGGCACCATAAAATCACTTTTGTTTCTTAAGTCGTACTCAATTTTACGCGAATCAGTCTTTTTTAAAGATTGTTAAATATTAGAGTCCTGAAGAAACCATCAAAATGCCATCTTGTAGCATTTCCTAGAATTTTCATCCCGATTGGTGACATGAATATTTTTTACTTATTAAAATAAGGTTAAAATTTAAGGGTTTTTTGAGTATATCTTTTGAACCGAATGTAATCAAAAGAAGATCTTTATATCATCTTGATCCTTGTTTGATTATCTATCAGGTGATATATAAAACTTATTAAAATAATATCATTAACTAGGAGGACATTGTGATTATTTAGGTGGAGTCAAGGTTATGCCGTTTATTTCCGGTATAAACAAAGCAGATAAATTATACAAAGTGTTTTGTAATCATGAAGGTTTAATGTATATATGTTTAAAATTTCAAAAGTTTTGGATGAACCAATCACCAGATATTATCAAAAACAAACTCGCGCCAACCTTTATTGAACACCCGTTAGAATTCAGCAAGTTCTTTGTGTGAATATTTATTCATCAAAAACTGATGTATGTTATACGTCTCCTCAAGTCGAATGATCTACTGAGATGGCTGAATTAAACTTTTTAAAATATTGCGATATTAAGGTGGCCATTTTTATTTCAAAGTCTTTGAAATGACTTTTTTTAAGAAAAACATTTCAAGTCAAGTCAAAAGACTTTTTTTTTTAAATAATTAGGTCATTAGACTTTGACTTTATGACTAACAAAGAGATAGCGATATTTTTTTATTGTTTTTTTTTAAAGTTGCCTTATTTTAAGTCAAAGTCATTATAAAATGTTCAAGTCCAGACTTGTTTAATTTTTTTTCAAAAAAAAGTCCTAGCCAAAAACCTTCCAATTTTCTGGCAAATTGTAATTTATTTTACATTTTTACATTTTTGAGAGAAGAAAAAAAATCTCAAAATCAAAAAATCTAGAAAAATTTTAATTCAAGAAAAGTAATAATAAATTCGCAATTAATTAAAAGGGATTTTCAAAAAATCATCCTTAGTTTTTACATTTAAATTTTTCTAAAACTCCTTTTAAAGTAATTGCAAATTTTCTATTACTTTTCTTGAATGAAAATTTTTCTAGATTTCTTGATTTTGAGATTTTTTTTTCTTCTCTCAAAAATGTAAAAATTTAAAAATATAAAAATGCACAATAAATTACATTTTGCCAATTTTTTTTAAAGTCCCGCCACTTGAATTTTCTGCCGTTCCAGATAGTTGTTGTGATGGCCTGTTTAAAATCAAAATCTCGAAAAAAAAAGCATCGAAATTTAATTGTGTATTTAAACTGATATGATCAAATTAAAAAAATGAATTTGATCAAAAATTTCACTTTGCTTTAAAAAAATACTAAAAATAATTTTAGAGTGTTAAAACAAGGACAGATTTAATTTAAATTTATTATTCTATTTTACAAAATTGAAATTTTTATTAAAAAATATGATACTTTTAATACCTTAATTAAATCACTAAAATTTGAAAAAAAAAAATATGACAAATAATTAATTTATTTAACATGCCTGATAAATTCAAATTTTAATATAAAAATTTAGGAGATCGATAAAAAAGACTTGAGACTTGATAATTTTCAAAAAAAATACGAAAAAAAATTTTCTTTTTTAAATATCATTTTTTTTAAGTATTCGGGGACAAGCAAGATCTATGTGACTCATTTCATCCTGAACGAAGAATGGCCTGAGGACAGCATTCCCAGTAACAAAGCTTGTATTCTCGACTTGATAGGACAAGTTCAAAAAACAGGAGCTAAATGTGAGAGATCGAGAGTGGCCGTGCATGCCCATGGAGGAGGCTCCAACTGTTCAGTATTTTGTGCATTAAATATTTTGTTGTATCAATTTAAAAATGATCAATCCATTGATGTATGCAGAACTGTAAAAAAACTTAAAACACAACGCCCGCGAATGATCGAAACATTTGAGCAATACGAATTTTTATACGAATGTCTAGTGGAATTTGTGGACATGTTTGGAATTTATTCCCAGTCCTCAGATTCCTTCCATAGCAGGTCGTCGTTGAACGATTCGTTTAACAATTTGCATAGTCCGTCAAAAGCCGACTCGAGTCATGTTAAATTGAATTTTAGTTAAATTTTCGTGTAAATAAGAATGAGTTTGGAGAATCAAAAATTTTGAGATTTGATTGATTTGATTAGCCGAAAATTGTTTCATTTTATTGTTATGCAATTTGCTTTATTGATCTCATTGATTTTATATTTGTTATTTTAAAAAGCAATCCTCAAATTTTAATTTGTTTAAATGATCTAACACATCTAAAATGCAATAACTTTTTCTATTTGTATTTCGATTCTTTTTTTATCAATTTGAATTTATTTCAATTTTTCTCATTTTGTAGAATTGTTAAGTTTTATAAATAATAATCAATAAAATATAGATTTTAAAAAATCGAAAATTTTTTATTTTATTTCAAGCTTAGAATAAAATTGAATGATCATTTTGAATAAATTAATATGAGATTAATTTTTTCGCTATTTTTTTTTACTTAAGTGCTATAGATTGAAATTAAGTTTTTTAGTACCTCAAATACCTTTTTGTTAAAAAAGTAGCAAAATATAAGAAAAGTATTCAAATAAAAAAAATTACTTTATTTATTAAAAAAAAATGCAATTTCATTAAAACCTCAAAAAGTTAATACTCACCTCTAAAAATAAAAAAATCAACAATTGTCACAATAAAAATATCGTTTTTTTTCATAATTGAGTCGCATTTTTCACATGTTTAAGATCATACATTAGTACTCGAAACAAAGACGAGTTTTCACACGAGTACAAGTATTGTATTCGTACCCAAAATCGTACTCGTTAGACAAGTATTACTCGAGTAATACTAGTATTAAATATATATATATCATATAATATATATATCATCTTAAAAAAGTAAAAAAATGGATTACATTTTTTCGAGTAGCTAAAATATTTTTTTAGTAGCTAATTAAAAAAAAATAAAATCAAAATAAAACGCAAAACAAATTATTGTAAAAAATTAAGGGGTATTATTAATCGATCTCTTACATTACTTAAACGATCACTTAATAAAATATATTATTTTATTTTTTCTATCTATAATATTATTTATTCGATTAATTTGATTAATTAACTGTCTCTAATAATAAATATTTATGTATCCTGAGTTTTTTGTCACTAAATTTACTGAAGATGAGTATGATTATGATGAATATGGGTCTGGTTATTTACACTTACAACAAAATGCAAATTTACATAAGAAAATTTAAATATACGTAAGATCTTTTTACAATAAAGTAAAATTATCTAGTTTGTTGTAAAGTTCTTTATTTAAATGTATAAAAAACCATATGAATGTAAAAAAATATAAAAAGTGACACAAATAAAATTATTTTAAATTGGTTTAATCATAACTTAATGGATTTGAATTTGTTTTCTTTTTGCCAGGTTTAGTATTAGATCTTGATCATTTACTATATCATCACAATCAATTGCATGTTGATTGTTTTGAAATATTTTGTAAATGAGACAATCACCACAACGTATTCTTCCATTTTAAACTTTTTGTTTAGTGTTGTATTATTTTCTAAACTCTATGTTTGCTTTAATTTTTATAAGTGTGTTTTTATTTATATATGTATATTTTACTTGTCATAAGTAAGATTTAAGAATTTTAAATTCGAATTAGAAATAAGTGTATATTTTACTAGAATTTAAGTAAAATTTATTTTTATATGTACAAAATATTTTTCTTATGTATATTAGCAAAACGTCATAAGTGAAAAAGCAGAGACCCGATGAATATAGCTCTTAACTTAATTAATGAACAGTTGAAATTATCTCTTGATAATTTAATTATCTCCTGTGAGAGTTTTTTTTTGTGGATATTTAATGATGATCTTATGAGGAATTCAATTCCGAACTCCTTTGTATAAAAATGAACTTAGGAAAGAATAGTGAATTGCTTGTATTTAGTCTTTATAATCCACCCAATGTGCTTCTGAACTTTGAGTTTTTTAAAACAGTTAATAAAAAGTGTAGGAACTACATTTTAGGTGGTGATCTAAACTCTAGAACAAAGCAAATAGGCTGTGTTGGGGAAAATTAAAATTGCATAATGTTGGAAAGAATAATCAATGAGTTAGACTTTTCAGTAATCAATGATAAGCGTCCTACTTTCAATATTTTTAATAAGAATTACTTTGAAATTCTTGAACTTTTTTTAGTTTCATCTTCTTTAATTGACAAAATTACCAGACTTGTTTTTAAGTCACAGTTTTAAGTCTAAGTCACAAAAATTTAA
>QEOQ01000310.1:115089-129978 GCA_010279815.1 Brachionus plicatilis
TAGTAAATAATTTACGTAAAAAGGTAAAATATATTAAAAAAATTAAAAAATTTTTATTTTTCCTAGTAAACTAACAGTCCGACCATCCGCCATTTTCAGCCAACACTTATAAAACATAAAATAGCACAAATTCAAGTCGATTAAGAAAAGTAAATAATTCTTAAGATTTTAATCGATTAAATTTTTATTATTTTTAGTTTAATAGGGAATTGATAAAATGGCGGATGGTCGGACTGTTAGTTTATTGGAAAAAATAAAAATTTCTTAATTGATAGTGTGACTCTTATTCTTGAATATTAATTAACTTTTTTTTGATAATTTTTTTTTTATTTTTTATTGAACACAAATTATTAATTAAGTACTCATTTTTCTGCTATTTTATTATCAAAAAATTTATACACTCTTGGGTTGTCTAATGCAAATAGATTTGCCATTTATCTGAATTTTCTTGCAATTCAAGCATAAAAGTCTTGCCAATTCTTCTTCAGTATTCAAAATTTTAAAGCCCGGACCTGGACTATTGAAAAAAAAAATTTTTTAAAATAAGTCCAGACTTGGACTTGACTTGAGACTTGTGACTTTTAAGCAACTCTGAAGCTTAGTTGGCAACAGAATGGCATATTCAAAAATTACCATACTCTTCTTTAACCTTGTCAAATCACATTTTGTTTTAAAATTAAAGACTTTGAAAAATTTATTATAATTTAAATTTTTTTTACAATTATTGGGTTTTATAAGTTCAAAATGCTAATTAAAAAAAATTACAAAAATCTTAAATATATTTGGTCCAAACAAAAAATGCATACAAAAACATGATAAGTAGCCTATTTCCAGACACTGTTTGGCAATCACTTAAGTTGTATTCTCCTATAAAGTATCTGATGCCAAGCTTGCATCTTACGTCATTGATGTTATCCTCACAGCCTTTTATTCCTCCTGGACAATGAACATTGGCCGACTTGGTGACAAAGTCAATGAACGATTGAAGTTGGTCAGCGTCCTCTTTCAAATTGGATATATTACAATTGATCAGAAACTGAGTGGCACAATTCACATAGTCAATGGCATCTCTGCACCATTCCATTTTGTCATACACATTCCATGACTCCTCGAATATGACTCGACCATCTAAATAATGAGTGCACTCTTCGCCAGCCTTAAAATTTTTTCATTTCAATTAATCAAATTAATGGAACCAAAAAAAATAAAAAAAAGAGCACTTTTTCGATTTGACACGGAGCAAGCGTGGATTTGGTACTTTTTGCTTCAGTTGTGGTGCTCGCTCTAGTGGTCGTTCTACACTTGTATCTGATTACATTGGTCGCACCCAAGCCTGCACAATACGGACCTAGCTTCCATGCCACCTTTGTAAGCTGTTTCTCATGCGCTTTTAAACTTCCTCTGAGCTCAAGCTTTAGATCACAGCATTTCAATTTGTTATTCACACAATCGACATAGGCTTTTCCTTTGTCACAATAGGCGTACAGCTCTTCTTTTGTGTAGTCGTCACTTTTCATCAATTCCTCTTCGGTCTTAGATGGTTGGCCTTGGCACTCGGACGCTTTCCAAATGTCACACGCATTAACACTTATAACCATGGCATTAAATATAAATGTAAAGAGTAAAAATTTTCCATTTAAATTTTGACTTAAAACTTTCAGTAAAATAGATTCCATTTGGCTAATGCAATGAATTTACAGGAATTTAAATTGAAGTTGACTGTGACTGTGAAGTTCTTTTAGCTTAAATAAAAGATGAGAAAATTTTATTTAATTTGGGAAAAAAAATGGCATCTTGAAGTTGATGATCAATTCAAAAAGTTTATCTTTAAATATTAAATAATTTTAATGTAACATACTTTACATGTTATGTAGATTTAAAAAATAAAATAATTAAAAAAAAATGTTTTCTCAATTCAGTGATAAAAATAATTTTTAAAATTTAAATTTATAAACCGGTTTTTTGTAGAGTTTATTTTAAATTTTTTTATTTAAATAAAAAAATTTAAAAAATTTAAAAAATTTAAAATAAAATTTAAAAATGAAATTCCAAATAAGTAATTAAATGAAAAGATCGATCTTTCCTACGAATATTTTCGAAATAAAAAATTTACTCGTTTTTTTTAATCTACATAACATGTAAAGCATGTTACATTGAAATTATTTAAATTAATTCAAAGATTAATTTTAATATCTGTCGCGAAGAAGAAGCAAAATTGATTATTTAGCTAAAATAACAATTATTTAAGTAAAATAATAACAAAATTTTCAATTTAAATAAAATAAAGAATTCTACCTTTTTATTAAGCTAAGTTATATCATTTATATTATATTATTTATGTTAAGTTAAAATGAATTAACAAAAATAGATTTATTAGACAAATTGTAAAAAAATTGGTCAATCTTAAAAAAATTTAAAAACAATCTAATTTTATTTCTCATTTAAACAATCATTGCTAATATTATTTCTAAGGCATTTTGAATTACAATAAACGCCATTTTTTCTACAAGTACAGTTTTTCTGACATTTACCAGCGCAATTACATTTCATTAACCCTTGGTCACCAGAAATGCAATGAAGACCATTAATCTCTCTTAAATTTTTTTCATTGCTTAAATCTAAGTACAAGTATGTATTCGAATTTAATAAGTTTTTGTTTACAAATTTGATAAAAATTTCTTGCATGCCACCCACTTATATGCTTGCACAACTACTTTTTTTCTGCCAGCTTTAGTGCTCTTTTGCTGGCATCCAACACACAATTCGATATAGATTTATTTAATCTAAGCTAAATAATTAATTTTACTTATTAATAATTTAAGTTAAATAATTATAAGCTTTCTTATTATAGTAAAATTGCTGTTTTTTATTAACATTACAATTTAAAACAAACTTGTATATTTCTTTTCCTTGACTCTTCCTCTTCCTTTCCTTAACTCTTTCTCAACTCTTCCTCAACTCTTCTTTTCCTCGACTCTTCTTCAATTATTCCAGTGCGGAAAGGAAGAGGAAGGGTCGAGGAAGAGTCTAAGAATAAAACGCGTACAAGTTAGTTTTAATTTGTACTGTAATATAAGATAAATAATTAATTTTGCTTATTGTGTACCTAATGATAAACTCTTTGAATTGAAATGATATTTTGAATTGATCATAAACTTCAGAATGCCAAAAAAATTAGCTAATTTTGAAACTATTTTGATCTGTTCAAAAATCATCTATAATTTTTAGTCAACCAAAAAATTTAAAAGTTATTTTAGCGAATATCTAGGAAATTTTTTTAAATCTAGGAAAAATATGAAAACTCTGCGCTGGTTGTAGCTCTAATGTTAATACCAATTTAAATTGTTAGATTAGAAGGATCTAAATTCTTATTTTGTGGTTGTTGTTGGCCCAATCTATTATTTTTTTTACTCTATAATCTCATTGTTATGTGATTTTTGTTTCATATAACGAAATAGTTGCGTTATTGTTGTCTAATAGATATAGAACAAAAATTACCAAATATGTTTCGCTAATCTTGTTTTGTAACTTTTTGTCATTATTAAGAAAATATTTTAATGGAAAGTTTTGTGTTGCTCCGATGACAAATGGCCAAAGTAGTAGGTCTCGTGAATGCTTGAAGTGAATGCGCTCAATGAGCTAAATTTCGTAATTGAATAGATAGACCACAAATTGTTCCTCGCAAAAATAACCAAAAAATACAAATAAATAAATCTTCATTTTGCTCTTCAAACAATTTGGATTCTAGAGGCCAATTAGTAAAGCATTACGCTTGCTCTTTTAATAATTGTCATTTTTGCATGTTTGCTTTAAAAGGCTTGATCCATATTTTGATGTCTTTATTTTTTTTTGTACAAATATACTAATCCATTAATGAATTTTGAAGCATTTATCATACCAAAATAATGTCAATATTTTATGATGTGTCAGTTAGCAAAAAACTTAATTTTGGACTAGCCAAAAAATTAATCACACAATGCATTCATTTTAGGGGTCTTGCCTGCCGTGTGACCAGTGACTTTGTTGTTGACTGGTCACCCATCTCGTTTACCAATTCTATGGATTTAAACGGGCAGAATTTTCATTTTATACGCTTAAAAAGGTCTGTATACTTAAGGAAAAGATGAATATTATAAATTTGAATTAATAATTAATTAAGAGAAAAATATTTTATTTTTGCCTTTTTTAAGTATTTATAAAAAAATAAAAATTTAATCAAAGAAAATTATTCAATGCATTGAATACTATTGGAAAAATGTAGTTTATTGTACATTTTTATATTTTTATATTTTTACATTTTTACATTTTTGAGAGAAGAAAAAAAAATTTCAAAATCAAAAAATCTAAAAAAATTTTCATTTAATAAAAGTAATAATAAATTCGCAATAAATTAAAAGGAATTTTCAAAAAATTATCCTTGGTTTTTGCATTTAAATTTTCCTAGAACTCCTTTTTAAGTAATTGCGAATTTATTATTACTTTTCTTGAATGAAAATTTTTTTAGATTTTTTGATTTTGAGATTTTTTTTTCTTCTCTCAAAAATGTAAAAATATAAAAATGTACAATAAATTACATTTTGCCATACTATTGTGTTATTGCATTAATCATCTTATTAAAATTTTAGGATCTAGTTTTTCATGGTAAAGATATGAGCAAAATTGGAGAACTTCGAGTATAAATTTTTTTTTTTAAATACAGTCAACTCGCTTTAATCCGAACACACCTTAATCGATACAAATCTATTATTCGGTCAAAATTTAAAGGCGCATGGCTATTTACAATCTATCTACATGCTAAACACCCCTTTTAAATCGGACAATTTGTACGGATTAAATTCGGCATTCGTACAAAACTTGAACATTATACTAATACAAAGCAATGCTTTTTTTGATCATTTATTCGTACAAAAAATTGCATTATCAGTTAATCATGATTTATTGTTTTTTTTCAGTTATTATATTCATTAAATTATTATTTCTATTCTATAAAATAATGTAGTAATAGAAGAAAACTTCCAAATTATTTCTAGAAAAAAAAATTTTACTTCACTTATTTATTTATTTTATTTATTTGTATATCTGTACCGAGCTAAAGCTCCTTCAGATTAAATAAAAAAAAATAAGAACGGTTCAAAAGTTATAGTTAAACTAAAATAAGATCTTTCATTAACGTTTCAACGCTTACATATATCCGTGAATTACATAAATTCAAGCAATTAAAATACAAAAAAAAGTATAAGAAAATATATGTATCCTATTTTAAAACAATTGTTACATTTCTCACAAGAAATCCATTTGTTTTGATTTGTTTCTAATGCTAGCAAAATTAATACCATGACCCCAATCAGCTAATTGTTTGATCACTTCAACTAAAAGCGTTTTAAATTCTTTAGGGATCCATGGGGTAGCACCTTTACCATTTGCAGGTCTTTTATACTTTTCATTGATTCGGTCGTTAAGTGTTGAATATGGAATGTTAAAGCGCACAGAAGCTTGATGTTTGTTTAATTTTTAAGTTTAATTTAGCTTCGATTTCGGCAATGACTATTTGTAAAGTTTCTTCGCTATAAGCTTTTTGGGTTTTTTGGAAGTTACTTCTCGGCATTTTTTAAAAGTTTTTTTTTTAAATATCAATCAAATAGAAAATTCACACTATTTATTGCAATAAATGAAATTAACGGTTTAACCCCAATAGGTAAGATAATTTTATTTACTGCTCAAATAATCTTAGCTCTTTAATTAATAAAGTCTCATTAAATTCCTTAATCCGAATCGTTTTAGTAATTTCCCAGTAAAATTAAATTTGTTTCGTTTGTTGGGCTTGATGGGATTTTTTATTAAAAATTAAGTCAAGTAATGAAAATTTATATATAATTTTAGGTTTTTTATAAATTTTTTCTAGCAAAATGTGAAAAAAAATAGATACAAAAATTTGATGATTTTTTATTCAAATCGGCGTATTTTTTATTAAGGAATTAAAAGAAAAATAAACACACTAAAAAAAACACAATAAAAAAAAAATAAACATAAAAACTAGAAAATATAAACTAGATTATTTATTCAAAATATGCTAAAAAAGGTTACAGAATGCAAAAATAAATTTTCTTTATCATTCTTGTTATACTTTAAAAAATAAAATATGCCTAGATTTGAGTAAAAACCTAAAATTATTTATAAATTTGAAAAAAATTCAGGAAAAATTTTTTTATATATTTTAAAAAAATTATGATTTTATCTAAATTCTTAGTTCTCATTAAAGTTAATCTTTTTTTCTAAGACTTATCTCCCCTCCATCTTTCAATCATATCCATATCATTCCATTTTTTGAAGTTTTGTCTATGCTAGTTTCTTAAGTTTCTTAATCATCAGAGTCTTCATCTGAATCAATTTCTTGTCTTCATCATCTTCATCTGAATCAATTTCTTGTCTTCATCATCTTCATCTGAATCAATTCATAAGAATCAAAAAAAATTTTCCTAGTGAATATTTTATTTAGTTAAGTTTTTGGCCACTTCTAGCCTAAAGAAAAATACAATATATAAAGAAGGAAAAGATAGGAAAAAAATGGAAAAAAAAATAACAATAATATTGTGCTACAAATACAATATACTTTTATGTAAAAAACTAAACATGCATATGTAATACTTTTAAATCAAAATAAACTTTCTTTAAGTGGAAAGATAATCTAGTTACTTGGAGAAATACAACAAAGTGAAAAAATCATAAATTTAATTTATTTTCCATATAAATTCCGTTTTTAAATCAATTTTTACGATTTTTTATTCCATTTTTTACTCAAATAAATTTGAATTCCACCAAAATTTAAATATTTTTTGATAATCTGGAAGCGATAATTCAATAATTTATCAGACTAAAACACGGACTAATAACCCGGATTAAAAAAAAAACTTTTATTTAAAATTTTTATTAACATTATTGATTCAAAACTAAATTGAGGAAATTTTTTTATAATAAATAAAATTAATTTTTAAAATGACAATTTAATTTTTTTTTTATCTTAGAATTAATAGAACTTTAGCAGGTTCCAAATTTAATAAAATCTAAGTTTAGAGCTTTTTATCTTGATGAAATTTATTTTACATTTCCTCATTATTTTATTATATTTAAAGTTCGTACTTCCACTAATAAAGATAGGTGACGGTTTGCTTTTTGAACAATTTTTGCAAAAGTCTGAAGGATCGCAATAAAAATATAATTTTTTTTCTTTTTAAAAAAAAACAGATAATTGACTTTTGTTATTAGTGGCAGGGTTTTTTTGAGAATAATAAAAAAAAAAAAAATAAAATTTCATCTAAAAAAGTACCTTCTTGGAAAAAGTAAGAATATTTGATTCACTAATTCTCAAATTTTAGTTCTTTTAAAAATGCAAATTTTCAGGCCCTAAAATCAAGAATTTGCAAAAAGTTTACCTATTTCTTTTCAAAATAGTCTCTGGTTTATCAAGAAAAAATATCTAAATGATCTCTAGCATGAAAATTTTAGCAATCATCTTCATGAAATAAAATTTAAAGACATTTTAGTAAAAAAAGAACATTCTTTTAAATTTTTTTACTTTAAAAGCTAAACAAAATATCAAAGTTTTTTAAAAGTCACAAGTCTCAAGTCAAGTCCAAGTTCGAACTTTTTTTAATTCTTAAAAAAAATTTAATCCCGGACTTGGTCTTTAATTTTAATGACTTTCAGTTTTTAAATTTTTATATTATTTTTTTTAATCTGAAGGAGCTTTAGCTCGGCATAGATAAACGAATAAATAATTATATTTATTTATTTATATAATCTTCGTTATTCATTAAATGGGATGAAATTAAATGTAAAGTCCAAGATTTATGGGTAGCGCAGCAACTCTCTTTAATTTAATTTTTAAGTTTAAGTATTTAAAACACCAATATCCAAGGATCCAAATTTTAAAAATTCTTCAAACATAATTAAACTTCATTCAGAAATTAGAAAATTTAATCAAATAATAAAAATCATGAATTCTTTTCGCAATTTTTACAATTGTGGAGACACTGATTTTGAAAAGAAAGGAAGCAAAATGAAAAACAGAACAAAAATGAGAGAAATTTCAAATAATTTAGATTGTACTGCAACCAAAAGCTCTAAATTAAATAGTAAAAATAAACAATTTAATGATTTTGTTCAAGATAAAATTAACAATAAATGTATTCAGTCCAAATTTACTCAACTAAAACCAGATCAAATCAAAGCAAATAACTCTATTTTTAACGATAGCGATATTGTACTAGTAACTCCGATAAAAACAAACTGTTTGAACATTCATCGAAATTGTACTGGCTGCATTCGTTTAGAGATTTTGCAAAAAGATTGCCAACTTTATGCCAAAATAATTCAGCTTATTTTCTGCATCCTTGTTCTTAGTCTGGTCTACTTAAGTATTCAAAAATTTTATGATTTATTCCAAGAATGTGACCAAGACTATTGTCCGTTTGAAATGTGTCATTTAAATGTGATGATTTTAAGTTTAATAATTATGAATAGCTTTACTTATTTCATCATTTGGTACGATTACCATCAGGCTTTAAAAAATGCCCAAGAGATAGATACAAGAGTATTTATTTTGCTTTTGTTTTCGGGGGGATGCATAACTGGATGGTTGGGATTTATCTTGGGAAAATTGTCAATGAGATTTAGAAATTCAATGGTCAAATTTGGCATTTTTTTTAGTGTCTTCAATTTATATACAATTGGAATTGCCCTTTTTTTTTCAAAAAGTATAGTGATTTAAAAAAACTTAAAAATTTTAATTTCTTTTCAAATAAACAAATATTAGTATTTGAATAGCACTTTTTTTTCAATTTAAGATTTTAGCAAATTATTTTTCAGTATGAAAACTGGTTTAAAAATTAAAAAATTTTAATTTCTTTTCAAATAAATAAATATTAGATTTTCTTAAATAATTATTAAAGGCATATATTCAGCTAAAAATTGAAATTGCACTTTTTTTCAATTTGAGATTTTGGTAAATTATTTCTCAGTATGCAAACTGGTTTAAAAATTAAAAAATTTTAATTTCTTTTCAAGTAAATAAATATTAGATTTTTTTTAGTTAAATATCAAGACTTAATTTTAATAATTATTAAAGGCTAAAATTAAAATTAAAAATAAAACACACATTGTTTTTTTTTACAATAAATATTTTAAGGCACGGAGTATTTTTTCAATAAGTTGGGAATATCATCGGCAAAAAAAGATCTAGAGTATCGATTGGTGACTTGGTCTTTTTTGTAAAAAAAACCATTAGTCGTGGCATTATTAAATCTATTAGACTCGTTTTTGGTCGATTTAAAACTTTGGTTTGATTCATTATCAAAAAATAGAAAATTGTTTTTATCTTTAGAATCATTTGATAAATAAATTGCACTAGTTATCTTGATCTTTTCTGATAGTATACTGTTTTCTTTTTCATTTGATGCTTTAATTGAACTAAGTAACGATTGACGAATTGCCTTCTTTTTCGGACCTTAAGGTTTAATTAAAGCTATTATTAAAATAACATAATTAATTATTAGGTTAGTAAACTATAAGCATTTTTTGACGAGCAACAAAATCTTAGCTAAAAAAGCCAATTATAACTAAGTCTTCGGACCAAAACTCATTTATAATACAAATTTTGATAAATTTTGACCCTCATGGCTTATTTTTTTTATTTTTTTTTTATCAATTTATTATTAAAAGTTAACAAGATTTAAATTCAATTTTAGATTTTTTTTAGATTATTTTTTAATTTGTAGTGACAAGAGGTTTTAAAAAAAGGAGTTAAACAAACCATTGGGAAACCCAAAAATTATTAAAGCAAAAATTCTTTTTGAAAATTCTTTTCGATTTAGTTCGATTTAAATTTTAAATAAAATTCGGATTCAAATTTAAACTCAAAAAATATTTAAATTCCAAGATTAACTCAAATAATTCTAAATTCTATTTAAATTATGTTTTAATAAAATTATTTAAATAATTTGACTAATTTAAATTTTCAGACATAACTAAAACCTACTAAAATATTATGCTGATATTCCAATTCCATAGCATGTTCTTTTTTCAGGGTTTAAATTAAAACTCATATTTAAAATTTGTTTAAATTTAAACTCAAATTTGAAAATTAATTTAATTATTTAAAAGAAAATTCAAATGCTATTTATTTACATCACTATATATTTTAAAAAGTCAGATATTACAATTAAAATTGTCATTGATAAAAAGTCTGTATAAAATTAGTTTATAAATAAATTATATGACTTCTTATGAAATTGCATCTTCCAATCTATTTGGGAAAAAGATTTCAAAAAATTTTTTACAAGAAATATCTAATTTTTAAATAAGCCATGATTTTAAATTCAATTTTGGACTTGCTTTGACATAACCTAAGTTCGAAAACTTAGCAATTACCTGTCATTAGAGTGATCTAAGCAAATATTTCAAATGAAATTGTTAATAAGCAAAATGCAACATTTAAATAATTTATTTCTAAAATATTAACAAAATTTTATTATGTAATAGCTAAATGATTCCAGAAATAATTCAAATAGCAAATATTCCAAATAAGAACAATTGTGTTTAATCACCGATTTTTCGTTAATATAATGAAAACTAATGCCACTCAATTGCATTTCTTTTGTCCCAAAAATAATTATCAAAAATTGATTGCTAAACTAGTTTTACGATTGTCAAAGCTTGATGCATTTCTAGTTTTGGCCTTTTTTAAAACACAAATCTAAATTTTTTATAGTGTTTCGAAAGTTAATATAGAATTAATAGACATCAATATACAATGTTGATAGTTTTACGACAATAACTGAAAATTAAATTTAGCTAATTTGTGAATTTGTTTTAGTGATTAATTATTAAATAATTTAAAAAGCTATTAAGAGTGCATTCACAATTATTAATCATGTTTAAAAATTGACCCTTTAATATTCAAAATATTGCTTATAAATTAAAATTAAATCAAAAAGCGTTTCATGAAAATTTAAATTTCTTTTACTTATTTCCTCGATTTTTTTGAATTTTAAACACCTTTTTATCGGCTTATATTTAAATTTAATTTTTCTACTACAAAAAAAATTAAATTGATGATACCAAAAAAACATCATTTAAACTTATTTTTTTTAAATTGGTATTTATATAAAAATATTCTCAATTAGGCATCTTGATTCAAAGAGTTTTTCATTAGTTATTAAAATTAAAAAATAAAATAATTTCTCAACTCATTGATAAAATCGGTTTTTAAATTAAAATTCAAAGATATTTGTTCAAAGATATTTGTAACTAGCATTTAAAATTCAAAATTAAATTTAAAAATGAATTTTAAATATTAAATTCCAAATGAGTAATAAAATGAAATGATCGATCGATCGAATTATTTTTGAAATAAAAAAATCATTTTATTTTTTTAAACCTACATAACATATAAATCATGTTACATTTAGTTGTTTAAATTAATTCAAATATTTATTTTAACATCTAAAGATAAACTATTTCATTTGAAATGATATTTTGAATTGATCATTAACTTTAAGATTCCCCAAATTAGGCTTATTTATTATCAAAAAGCGATTATCTAGTATCAAAAAATAATTAAATTCATAATTAAATATTAAAAGTAAATTTATTTGTTATCTAACAAAAAAATTCTTATCTAACTCACCATGTCAAATGGACAAGACCGAGATACTGATTCTTCATAAACTTCGACATGACCAAAATCAATATGATGACTAATAATGATTTTAGAGTCAAAGATAGAGCTGCCTTTAAATATTCACTTAGCAAAAAAATAGTAAAAAAAAATAAATAATAATTAGTAATTTAAAAAAATTAAATAAAATTTAATTTTTTTAAAATAAAATATTTAATATTTAATAATAGAATACCAATTTTCCACATAGTTTTTTGTACAAATTGTATTTAGCTCTTTTTTATCATTAATAAACAATTTTTATAAATAAATATTTTCTGATACTAGAAAAATTAGGCTATTATTTAAATGATCAGTATTTTAATTACAGTTTTTAAGTCAAAATAAATTTCTATCAGCAAATAATTTTATTTCTAAAAATCAAAGAAAAGCTAAGTGTAATTATGGTTTCGTTTTTGTCAATAAAATAAAGAGAAAATTAAAAAAAAAAAAGTGATTATTTGTTGAATTAATCAATTTGTAATGACAAAGAATTGCCATTCCATTTGTTCGGCTTCTGTACAGCTTACCAATTCGCTGTCGTCATCTAATCTCTGGATTTCATTTTCAAAAGACCCATTTTGTGTCTTTATCAAGTGTACCAGCTCTTGTACACAAAGTTTTTCAAGGTAATCTTTTGAAATAGGTACCATAAAAAATAGTATCTCTTTTTTTTTTCGCTGCTACCAATTGTAACCGGTTTATAGTAAAACAATGTTTAATCTTTAAAAGCTTTATTTAAGTTATTGAACGTTCTGAAGTTCTTAGAATGGATTTCTTATTTTTACCTATATGCTCGTCTTAAGAACACGAGCTTATAATTTAGTCAAGATGTGAGCTTAGTGCTATATGTATTGGTCAGCATTTCGAAGGGTCTAACTTCTGAGATACGTGACAAGTATAATTATTACTTATCTTTGTGCATCAGTTGACAAGTTGATGAATAAGTGATTATTCAGGGTGGTCTCTGCTTTTTCACTTATGACGTTTTGCTAATATACATAAGAAAAATATTTTGTACATATAGAAATAAATTTTACTTAAATTCTAGTAAAATATACACTTATTTCTAATTCGAATTTAAAATTCTTAAATCTTACTTATGACAAGTAAAATATACATATATAAATAAAAACAGACTTATAAAAATTAAAGCGAACATAGAGTTTAGAAAATAATACAACACTAAACAAAAAGTTTAAAATGGAAGATGAAACATCATCGCAGAGTTCACAAAACTCTTCAACAAGAAGTCTTGAATGGGATTTTCTTACAGAGTTCAATGACGAGAGTGATTTGGATGAGTCTTTGGTGACAAAAGTACCATAAAACACTGTACGTTCTTCTCATTCATGTCGAAAAGAATTATCTGTATGACGATAGATATTATCTCCGATCTGATATTAACTTGATATATCATAGACATCATTATTGCAGCTGTACGTGCAAAGATTTCCATAGAAATTTCATTTGTAAGCACACGTTGGCATTGGCAATAAAATTAAAACTTATACTAAAAGGTTTTATTCAAGAGGAATTGTTCGCTACTCGAGCTAAACCTGGCAAAAAGAAAACAAAGTAAAATCCATTAAGTTATGATTAAACCAATTTAAAATAATTTTATTTGTGTCACTTTTTATATTTTTTTACATTCATCTGGTTTTTTATACATTTAAATAAAGAACTTTACAACAAACTAGATACTTTTACTTTATTGTAAAAAGATCTTACTTTTATTTATATTTTCTTATATAAATTTGCATTATGTTGTAAGTGTCAATAACCAGACCCATTCAAGGTAACAGGCTTAACTTTAACCATTGTAAATACATTAAAAAATATTGTTACTGATCGATTATTTATTTTTTAATGGTGTTCTATATGTAATTTACTAATCGTTTATTATTTATTTTCTGTTCATTTTTATTTTTATTAACTGATCATTTAATAAAAATACTAATCAAAAATTTTAAAAAATACTGATCATTTAATCAATCCGCAAAAAATTACAACCCTTCCTTCTATCATTTTTTTAAAAATTACATTTTTAAATTTATAAAGACTTAAGCTAAAAATCTGACTTTGCTTAAGAAAAAAAAATTTAAATCAAAGACTTAAAGATTTAATTTTTTTTGAGCTTGATAAATTAAGTGAATAAAATGGGTCAACTTTTAGACAAAAATTACTATTTAAACAACACTTTTGGAGAATGAAAATTTTAAAACATACCTGATAGTTTTTCTGGCTTAAAATTGAAATAAAAATGGTTATTTAAAATAAAAATGTTAGTTTAATTTTATTCAAAAAAATGGTTAAAGACATTTCAAAAAGAGTTAATTGTTAATTCAAGATAAGAACAAAACAAAACAAAGAAATTTGATAGTTATAAATTAAAAAAAAATTGAAAAAAAAAGTATCTTATTACGTTTTATTTTTGACTTTTATTTGCACTAGGCGTTAGCGATTGTGTTCTATTTTTACTTAGACTTAAAATAAGCAGTTTTGGTGATTTCAAGCTTTTTGTTGACACCGCACAATTGTTAAAAGTAGTAGTATTGCAGTTAAACTTGCTCAAAGAATTGTTATTAAACTTAGTAGTCAACTGGTTATTAAGCTCTTGGTAATCACTATCAAATTCTATATTGCTCAAGTCAGAAGCTTGTATTTTATTTAATTTTATTAACTGTTTTACGCTATCGGGCTTGTATTTCTTAATATGCAAAGTGTCCTTTAGTTGCATTTGTTGCTCATTAATTCTTAATTTAACATGGCTATTCCTATTTTCTTTGTCGTCTATTTCTTAAAAAATTTAACCATTTTTAAGCAAATTTTCAAAAAAGTCATTCATTTTTTCAAAAAGCCTTTAAAATTGTTCCACCAAAGGCACAAAAATGGCAATAGATTAAAATAGCATCGATTAAAATAGCTTAATTAAATTAGCTTGATTCAAAATAGCTTTGCTTAATTAAAAACAAAAATGAAGTAAAAATAGCGTAATTCAAAATTGCTAAATAATTTTTTTATTTTCGTTATTTAATTTCGAGTTAATTTAAACGAAAAATATTGTCAATTATCGCTTAATTAATATTTCTCGATTAAACTCAGATTGTGTAATGTTTTTTCAATATTTATTTTTGATATGAAACCTGATCTAGCAAATTTAAAAAAAAATTCTG
>QEOQ01000310.1:132432-145877 GCA_010279815.1 Brachionus plicatilis
TAGAATGCCTAATTCTCGATACTTATTTAAAAATAAGCAATTGAGATTAATAATTTTTTTGTTTTTTTTTTAATTTGAAGGAGCTTTAGAAAAGCATTTGCTCTAATCTAGTTGACCTGGCATTATCCTTTCAACAATCCAAAATACCCAATTGCCCTCTCTACTTAAATCTGGGAACAAGAATTGTTCTACTATAAGATGAACTATAGTCCACCTAACCGCCCCGAAAAAACTTGTTTTTTTCTCTAAAAATTTTAACTTTAGTGATAAATGAGGTTCGTTTGATGCATATGTTGTGGTCATACACAACTTTACAAAAAGTGTTATTTTCACTAGTAATCCACGCAAGTGAAGGTCTAGAGAAACTAACACTAATCATGCAACTTTCTATTAATTTTTTCTATCTTTTTTTCCAAATACAAACCAACATTTTTGTTAATAAACTAGGCCTGAAGGTCCCAATAACCAACTCCTTTTTAAACCTCCACCTTTCTTCAAACTGAGGTTACAGCCCAACACAATTAAGTAAAACCTCGACACATATTAACAAATACTCAATTTATAAAAAATGGAAAACAGAACGTAGTTTTTTAAACTACAAATTTCAAGTATTATCATAGCAAAAACCCAAAATCAAAATTTAAAAAAAACAGGTTTTTCATGCTTGCAATATTAACTTAAAATTATTTTTTATTTGAAATTGAAAAAATTATTTGAAACATGACACTTTTTCAATGTTATTTCAACATTTGATACATTTTGTAATTCAAACACAAAAAATTAAACCAATTCTTATTTCAATTTGTCCATGGGACTTGAACTTTAACTAAATAAATAAAATTAACAAGTGAGAAAGGCATCTTGAAGTTGCTGATCAATTCAAAATATCATTTCAATTCAAAAATTTTATCCTTAGATACAAAACTTAATCTTTGATTTAACTTGAATAACTGTAATGTAACATGCTTTACATGCAATGTAGATTTAGAAAATAAAAAAAAAATTGAAAAAATATTTTCTCAGTCCATTGATAATCGATTTTAATATTTAAATGTATTAACTGATTTTTTGTAAAGTTTATTTGAGATTTTTTATTTCAAAAGTATTTGTATCTAGCATTCACAATTAAATTTAAAAAAGAAATTCAAATGAAAAATTCCAAATAAGTAATAAAATGAAAATAAAACTTTACAAAAAATCAGTTAACTAAATTGAAAATCGATTTTATCAATGTATTGGGGAAATTTTTTTTTAATTTTTTCATATTTTCTAAATCTTCATTGCATGTAAAGCATGTTACATTACAATTTTTTAGATTAAATCAAAGATTTATTTTAATATCTAAAGATAAACTTTTTGAATTAAAATGATATTTTGAATTGATCATCAACTTCAAGATGCCGTGAGAAAGTAAATTTAGCTATTTTGATTTAATCATTTTTAAATTAACAATTAACCTATTTTGAATAAAAAAAATAGCTATTTTGAATAAGCTAATTCACAGCCCACAAAAATGCAAATTCTAAAGGCAAAAAAAACTCAACCTTATAAATCTATTTACCTTTGACTGTGTTAGTGTGCTGCGATTGATGAAATATAAGATCAGAAAAGGGATGAGGCCTGACAACATTGGTGTTATTGGGCTGGAATTGAATGCTTTTGTTGGTCATATTCAGCGGCTTGAGTGTGGAGTACTTGTCTTCGTTTGTTTTGCGTCGAATCGACACAGAACTGGCCAGATCAGACTGGTTCAAGTCCTTGGGCTTTGTCTCAGCTGACTCGTTCAGACTCAAATTGGATTTATAGTTGGACAAATGGGACATGTTTTGCTTTTCTTTGTTTGTCAGTTCATTTATGCTGTTCACAATTGATATGGTGGGCAAAGTGGTCTCTTTTCTCAGACGGAAGCTGGTGCTTGTAAAATTGTTGTTGGTCGACTTTTGGCTGGTGTTTGAATTTCGGTGGGATTTGAGTTCAATGATTGATGAAATAGGACTGTGGGCTTCGGTTGAACTTGGTCTAGTTGTTTTGGCGATAGATTGACTCGCTTGGAAAGAGTTGTTACTGACAATGGTGTTGTTGGTTTGATTTTGAGTTGAGCTTGAGTTTGAGTTGTTGTTCGATGAATGGTTGGTGTGATGGTGCTTTTTGTAAGCTTGACCATCAATTTTAAGATCGATGCCAATGTAGTTTGGCTGAGGCACAGTCATGGCTTTGTGGATTAGCTCGAAGCGGCCTGTGTCGCAGTTCTTGTTGCTTTTCCGGTCTATGATAACTTTGCAGACGTCTTCGAGGACGGAGTCGCACAGAAAAGCGGTTATTGCAGTTGATCGTGCCATTGTTGGACTGCAGTTTATTTCTATTAGCCAAGGCTTTAGATCTTCGCCAATCATGAAGTCAGCTCCGTAGAGTTCAAAGGTGTTTTTTCTTGTCTCGATGATGTCTTGAGTTGCCAGCATTGAGCAAATGATGGCGTTTTTCATGCCGGGGTAAATGACTTGGTGCCATGCTTCCGATTGATTCCTTTTTTTCAAGTATTTCTCCACAAACTCATCATTTGTCCACATGTTCTCTCTTGGCAATTCGTCTGATCTTTCAGCGTCGTTTTTGTAGTTTTTTTGGATGGAATAGTTGCACAAATGAACGTTTTGTTGAGTGGTGTCCAGAGTGAATTCAGTGGTGCAAAATCTTAAGTAGCAATCTTTGTACATCCAAATTGTCAATGGATTAAAGTCAGTCACTAAAAACCTTTTGGTCAAAAATAATAAAGTTTTAAGAGAGAAGATTATTTTTTTTTAATTTACCATTGTCTGATGTCAAATTTGATTTTGTGGATTAAAAGTGGTCTTTCGATGTATTTTTGTACCACATACTTTCCGTCTCGCTGCAATGGACTAGTGTTAAGCTCGAGGATGTTCTCGATTTTATCAAATACAATTATTCCTTTAGAATTTTTTTTAAGTTTAGATAAAATTGAGAAAAGAGCAATTTTTTTTTCAAAAAGTACAAGTGAAAAAATTTCAAAATATTTTCTTTAAAAATTTAAATCTGTTTTATCTTGTCGTGAATATTCCTTTTTATTTATGACTTTTAACTTTGAAATAAAAAGAATATAAATTTTGATTAAATCAGCTGTCAGTGTATGATATTTAAAAGTCTTTTTCTATAATTATCTCATAAATTTAACAGAATCTATTTCCTTGAGATTTTTTTAATGTAAATTTTTATGGATGATAATCGCCTGTATTTTTCAATTAACAAGTTATGCCAAATTTAATTAGATTTTTTGAGAAAAAAATTAGTATAAATTTTGTCAGAATTAATTAAAACAAAAATTAAATTAAGCAACAAAATAATTATTTTATGTAAAAAATAATTATTTTGGCTAAATTTGTTGATTACACTTATTGTAATGGGAAAGGCTGGAAATAGGCTTCAAGTTACCTTTATGGTGGAAAGACAGTAATAAAGCGTCTTGGTCATAGTAATTGTTTCGTAATAACTGAAAAGATTTTTTACAAATTTAATTAATCAAGATTTTAAATACATGAGATTTTAAAAATTAAAATCAGCAAATTTTGAATTTTTAATGGAATCATTTAAGAATTACAGTAAAAGCTTGATTATGTCCGGTCTAAATTATATCCCATCTTATTTTTATCCCAGAAATTTTACAGAATTTTTATTTTTTGTTATATACCTTTTTTTATCCTATGCTTTAATTATAGCGCATAAAAATTGCAGAACATTTAAATAAATTCAGCAGTGAATTATGTGCTATTATATCTCATACATATAGGTCTTAATTAAATTTTATTTTATTTTTAGAGGTAAAAAAGTTCCTTCTTTTAAAAAAATTGAATGAATTAAATGAAAATTTTGATATGACATTTGAAGAATACATTGATTCAGACTCTTCTTCTCAAACTTTTGAAATTCCTAATAATTCTTAAATACTTGAGGAAGTGTTAGTCGATGCAAATCTAAAATCATTTAATATCGAAGAAAATACAGAAACTGATGAAGATTGAGATTTAGATCCAGAACCAAAATATGTAACTTTACAAGAAGGAGAAGATGAAATTAATAAATGTATTTCCTATTTTGAATAATTTAATTGTGCTCAATCAAGTCAAATAAAACAAATTAGGAAACTTTTTAGATCTTGTGAGCTCTTGGCTAAAAAAATTTTAAACAACCTAAAATTACTAGTTTTTTTTAAATTAATTTTATGTTATCTTATTCGTTTTGTATTCCAAAAAACAAAATATATTAAATTTCGTAATTGTAAATAAAATTTATTCGTAAAAATTAAAATAAATTTTTACGAATAAATTAGATGGATGGTTAGCTAAAGAGCTAGATAATATAACTCAATTCGGAAAGCTCCTAAAATACTGTTATTATTTTCAGTTGTATGAGCTTTCAAATATATCACCAAGTCAAATCGACTATTGAGTTATATTTTATAGCTCTTTAGCTAACTACCGAGGGGTCTGCGATATCATAAAGTTATTTCGATCCTGAGATATTGGGCTTCAAAAACAACATACTTTTAAAAGTGTCTCACTTTGCCTATTATTTTCTAAAGAAACGAAATTTTCAAAAATTATGAAAATTAAAAGTTTCAAGGTTAATCAACATTAGCTGAAAAAATTTAACATTTAAATTTTTTAATTTTTATACAAAATCTGTAAAAATTAAGCTAATTAAGTTAATATTATTAAATATTGAAAGGTTAAATGTAGAAAATTTAAACATTGATCTCTTTATCACAAAGCTATTAATTAATCTCGAATAAAAATATCCAAATATTTTTTCTCCTTAGATTGTTTTTGACATTGGTTCGATTAGATTTCCTCTATTCCTTGAATTATAACTTAAATTTCTTGAGTCATATCTTTTCAATAAAACTTTAAGATTTTTAGGTGAATTATGATAAAACAGTATTTTGGAGGAAAAAGAAAGCATATTATTTAAAATTCTATGCCGAAAAGCATATAAATTGTACTTTTCTAAAAAATTGTTTACATCATTGTAGTTTTGAGAATCATATTTGAAATTAAACAACTTAAATATTGCAAAATAATAGCTTTTAACCAGTTTGATTTTTGCATCTTTGGAGAAATAACACAAAAGAGATGAGCAATAATCAAAATAAGGCAAAATAAAAGTTTTGAAAAATTGTATTTTAACTGATGTTGATAGATAAAAGAGTCTTTTTATACTGAACAATTTACTGTTAACAATTAAAGAAATACTACAAGCAAGTTTTGAAAAATTTAGATCATGATCTATTTTAAAACCTAAAAGAACTATATCAGTAACAACTTGTATATTCTTTCCACATAAATTTATTTTAACCGGGATTTTGATCTTTTTTATGGGAAAAGATTATACAAAATTTTTTAGTCCAGTTAATATCAATTTTGTTATAAAAACATCAATTACTTAGGTTTTCAATGTCTGTATGAAAGTTTTTAAGTATACTTTCTAAATCCTTATCTGGGTGACTAATTGTCATCTGCAAACATTTTTATACTAGGATTCTTCAACATAAATGGCAAGTCATTTACAAAAATAAGAAAAAATAGTGGACCTTACACTGATCCTTGTGGTACCCCTGATTTTTGAGATATTGGCTTAGATTTATCATTTCCCAGACGAAATATTTGTGATCTGTTAGTAAAATAGTTCGAAAGAAAGCCTAAAGAAAAGGAATTATCAAAAATTATGAAACTTGGTGATCTTATGTATTTTTAGGTCTTTTTTAATTCTATGATATCTGCTTTGTTATATTCCTTTAAAAAAAATTCAATTTTGGGGTGGTTCATGTCTTTTTTGAAAAATGCCCAAATAAATATTAAAATTTTTTTCAAGCAAATTTTTACCTCTGCCACGAGATAAAGCTCCCGGTTTAACAATCCATATATTTCTGTATCCATCAATGTCATACTGGGGCAAAAATTTATTCGCATTTCTCAAAGTAGCCTCCACTTCGTCAACCAAAGATTCGCTAAACTTTTCAAAAGGTATTTTTTCACTTTAAAAAAAATTTAAAAATAACTTTAAAAATTTCTAGTTTAATGTTAATTTTACTGGCAAGCTGCATAAAACCACTCATAAAGTTTAAGCCATTTCTCTTCAGGAAGCACATTTTGTACAGGTTTATCAATATCATTATTTTCATGAAAATCAATGAATTCATTTATTTGTTTGATGGCAAAGTCAATGGCCTCCACTGGAACAGAAGTAATCAATTTAGTAATTGATTTCCTTGAACGATGTGAGCGCCCTTGAGCATTAGACTTGTTAGACTCGACTGGTTCTGTTTTGCTTTCATTGCCAAAGTCCGGATCATTTTTTTTGGCCTCATCCTTCATTTTTTTTAATTCCTCGGACGATGTTATATGAACATCTAAATCGTCTTCATCTGGATAGCCTTTGTAGCTAATTAAAACATATTTTAGCAAACCAATGCAGCAAGTAAGTCGATAATCATCTATGAAAGCTAATTTGTCTTCTTCTTGTGACAACTTGTAACAACGAGGAAAGAAGTCATCTGAAGTCTGCGGACTAAACCACGATAAGTTGCGCAAATTGGAGCACAATCCAATTTTGGTGGTAAATGCACCATTCTTGTTAAAATGATTGACCATTTGTTCTCTACTCAAATATGAATAATCTATGTTGCCAGACCGGACTGTCCAAATAAATGTGGGATTAAAACTTTTAACTAGACGAGACAAAATGCCAAAGTAGCCATTATTTTCTTCCCATGGTTTTACTTTGTCTTCATACTCTTCTATATAAACAATAAATTTAATAATAATTTTAATAATTCATTTAGATAAAATGTTCATTACCGCCTTCGTCATCTACATCCAAATTGTCATCTGCATTGTTACAATCATCATCCTTGTCATCATCATTATTGTCGGTTGTGGAAGAGTTCTTTTTGGATTTTTTCTTCTTGATTGTTGGAATCGAGTTCATATTTTCAAATTTTTCAACCCATCCTCGGTTTTTTAGGGCCTCTCTAAGCGCTGGATAGGGCCCGATTAGAGTAAATATTTTCTTTTGCTTTTTAAAAAGATAAATGAGTAAAAAATTATATAATATTTTAAATAAGTGTACTTCAAGTCATAGAGAATAGTGGGAGATTTAATAGTATAAAATTAATTTCCAATTGTGTAGTCCTATGTATTTTTTTTGGGTTAACTAAAAATTTAAAATTTTTAAATTGAGAATTTATTTTTTTTAATTCAAATTTTTGGCTAACGAAAAAAAATGCATAGGAATACACTATAGGAAATTAATGTTGTACAATTAAATCTTCCACCATACGGTCTTTTACTTGGAATACGCTCTTGTTCCGTAAAATTTGAAATTTTGTGCAATAAATTATACAAAAAACAAAATTCCTTTTTTTATCACAAAAATAAATTAACTCAACAACTTTTTTGGTTTAAAAAAAAATTCTTTTAACATAAAAAAACCTTTTTTGACATGAAAATTATTTCCAAAATTATGATATAATTTTTTCACCAAATATTGAAATGTTTGATTTGAAAAGTGAATCTAATAGAAGTTTAGTTGAAACAATGAACACTCAAAACACTCATACAATAGCTAGATAAAGATAAATAACTAAAAGAAACAAAAAGTATTTTTATCTAATTAATGGAGGTATAGGCAATGAGAATATTTAAAAGTAAAAATCCTTTTTGTACTTTTTAAAAAATCTAATTTATTTGGACCTGTTCCTTTTTATACTTTCTGTACTTTTTCATAATAAAAATAAAGATTATAAATAATTAAAATTTTAATTATTATTATTAATTTGAACTAAAATTTCTCTTATCTTTAGCATCCCCGAATCCATAAACCAGGGCTCCGCCCCGTTTAATTTTTTATTATGGTTATTATGATACTGATAAAGTACAAAAAGGATCAGGGCCAAATAAATTAAATTTTTGAAAAATACTAAAAAGTACAGAAAGGAACAAGGCCAAAAAAATTATATTTAGAAAAAGTACAATAAGGAAAATATTTTTTTAATATTAAAATCTCATTGCTTATTCATGAATTAATGGACTACAAAAAGTCAAAAAGTTGATGCATTTTTTCTGGTAATAATAATCTTTTTTTTTGAAAAAAATATAAAAAATTTTTGAAATTAAAATTTTGAGAAAATCAATCTGTTCGACTTTTTCTGGCGGATTTATAAGAAAAACATTCAAAAAGGTGATTATTTAAATGCTTAATAAATTAATAAAGAAATGCGTATTTTAAATTTTTTTAAAAGAAAAATAAAATCCTTTGAACAAACATTCTAAATTCTTAATTGAAAAATAGAAACTTTGTTTATTTTATGAAAAAATTATGCCGAAAAAAAAAGATTTATTTTTTTAAACATTTTATGAGAAAATTCCCAGGAAACTGTTTCTAATTTAAAATATCTGGATCATTTTTAGATGCTTGTTTATCATTGCAGGGAAATTGAAATTAAATTAAATTGTATTTTTTCTTCCTTTCAATATTTTTAATATTTTTAATTTCTATATTTAAAAAAAAATTACTTATGGATCTATCTAATTTTATATTATTTACCCTGATTTTTTTTTAATTTTTTGTAAAAAAGGCATAATAATTCTTATCAATTATTCATTTCAAAAATAAATTTTCTAAGTAAAATATTTTTTAATATACTGTAAATCCTTGCATACTACCCCGGAGTTATGGTGTTTAAAGAGCTATAATCCTAGTACCTAAGACTCGATTCAAAGCCTATATTTTTTAATTTTTAATCTAATTATAATTAGAACCCAAGGGCTTTTATCGAAACAATAGATCTAATAATTATCAAATATATTTTCTTCTATAAGCCCTTGGGTTCAAAAAGAGTCTTAGGACTATTGATCATTTTCATTCTAAACCGTTGATTGATGATGTGGAACGAAATGATGAAACTCAAAATGGTGAATTTAATGAAAAAAACAAGACCAGAAAAATGTTGTTTACAAATTTTTAATTTTAAATTATTTTATATCTAATTTTTATTCTTTAATTTAAGATTAAAAATTGTTTGAGTCCATTTCAATTCCGGACATAATTTTTTTAACTTTAGTCACTAAAATTAAGTCCTAGATTAAACTTAAGGCTTACGACTTTCAAACAACTCTGGTCCAGTCCAAAATTACTTGATTTTTTTTAAACCATCAAACAAAAAAATATTGATGAAGTTCTATGACAAATTTTGACAATTAAAAAATATCAAAAAATATATTTTTTAACATTAATCTTTTTTTTTATATTCTAGAAACTGATGGAGATAGTAAGCAAGATTAGTAATTTCCAGAGTTATTAAAAGTCACAAGTCTCAAGTCAAGTCCAAGTCCAAAAAATTTTCGATTTTTTTTCAAGATGAATATCATGACTAGAAAATTCTTAAAGTATTTTAATAAAATAAATTGTGTTAATCTTGACTTGGACTTTTGAAAAAAATTTAAAAAAAAAAGTCGTGACTTGGACTTTTGGGGACTTTTAAACAACTCTGGTAATTTTGCGAGAAAATAAGCCTTTAATTTTTTTTTAATTCTAAAAGAATAAATTATCAGTAATACTAATCTAAAATAATTATTTGGCTAGATCTAAAAACAATTTTTATTTTTAAATTATCAAAAAAAAATCAGCGTCAAATTAAATGACTTATTAAAATTTTTTTTTACTTTTTCTTAAGATTTTTTTCTAAAATCATTTTTTTTACCTTTAAAAAGAAATGCCAAAAAAGATCAATTTTAGTCAAATATCAAAATTTGCTTCCCGATTATGGTTTATGATTGGGAACACCATACCTTAATGGCCCTTTCGGCTTCTTCACGAGCCATTTTTAATCTATCAGTGTTGACATTTGGCGATGATGAGCTACTCGTGAGTTTGGAATCCTTGGACTTTTTTCCAATTAATGCACTTGAAGTCATGGTTTTGCTTCGAGATCCTTGAAAAATCTTAGACTCATCTTCAATTAGACTTTCTTCATTCTCCAGATCGTACGGTCTGGAGAGCAATTCATCTGAATTATCGTATTCTTCATTTTCATTCAATTGATTTTTCACTTAAAAAACAAAATTATTTTGTTGATGGATGTTTATTTGGTAAATGATTGGAAAAAAATCCTTAAAAAAAATTAGTGACTTAAAAAAACCTTTTTTAAGCTTGGTTTTAATGTTTTTAATTTGAGAGCCAAATTCGGATGAACGAGAATTGGATGTTTTTAGCTTAGCTAATTTAACTCCAACATTGGAAATATTTGAATTTAATAAAGTGGTGTCGTTGTTTTCGTTGCTCGAGTGGCGTTCTAATAAATCAAGCATTATCCTGTCTAAATAAAGAGAGAGAACAAATTTTTAAATAATCAAATGAAGCCTTTATGCAAAATAAAACTATTTTTTAAATTATGTGTTTACTTTACTGTTTAAGAGAAAGAAAGGAAAAAATAACAATTTTTTTGTTGAGTCTTAAGGTAACAAATTGGATTAATTTAATTTCCTAGTTATAAATTATGCGAACACAATTCCTTTGCCAAATATGTCTCATTGGTTTCGCTTTTAAAAAAAGTATTGTTCTGTTGTGAAGAAAATTAATAAATGTTTACAAGTTAAGAACAAAAAATAATTGTTCACCTCTTAAGCCAAATGCAGGCAAATGTGTGATTTAGCACAATTTAATTTATTTAACGAGCAATTTTTTTCTCAATTTTGCCAAACAGAAATAAACGATTGCTAACAAAGTAGTAACTATGAAACTAAATTAGAAAATTAATTAATGTTTTTTGTTGGAATATTTTATTTAAACACTTTAAAATTCTTTAAATGAAATTTTGAATAATTTATAAACTTATCGAAAAAATTAATTAATTTTATTAAAATCGCTCAGTGTCCATTTAAAAATATCCGATCATAAGTGCACTTCTTTTTAGCTTATTAATAAATGACGCATCGAAAAGAAATACTCCCTTCCTTGTTGCTGATAATTTGGCTACATTTTTTATTTTTGACAGAAAAATTTCTTCAAAACATGATTAATTAGAAGTACCTTAGAGAACTTGAATAATGGTTTTTTAAATGGAAAATGAAAATATGAGCTGAAAAACTTAAAAAAAATAAGTTTTGATCTTTGAGTTTACGGTTACAATTTAAATTGTGAGCCAAAGTTACGTTTCCAGGATTTGCTCTAGACTCAAACTAATATCTGGTACCATGAGTTGAAAGAGCGCTTTAACTCAATATTTAACTTAATTAAATATTTAAATCTTTATTAGAATCATTTTCTCAAATTATCTTGCACAATTCGAAACTTTTTTATTTAATGTAAAAAAATTATTTAAACAA
This sequence comes from Brachionus plicatilis, assembly GCA_010279815.1. Lineage (NCBI taxonomy): Eukaryota > Metazoa > Rotifera > Eurotatoria > Ploima > Brachionidae > Brachionus > Brachionus plicatilis. The sequence goes on from QEOQ01000310.1 coordinate 143,826, forward strand.
AATTTTTATTATCTAATTTATTTTTAATAGTTTAAAGTATTGAAAAAATCATGTTATGTAATTTTAAAAATGTAAAATTCAAAAAACTAATTTTTTTTAAAGTTAAATTTTAACTAAAACTTGATCAAAACAGCTCCGCTGAGATCATTTAAGTTAATAAGTAATCAATTAATAGTAAAAATTTTGGAAAAATTTACAATTCTTTTACAAGTATTAAAAATTGTTAAAAAAAGATTGTATAGAAAAAAAAATTTAAATGAATATTGTCAAACAAAGAACTGGATCTAAATTTTTGAAAAAAATTAATTTTTTTATTTGTAGAAAAATTCCCAATGCCTTCAAAAGCATTAAAATTTAGAAAAAAATTATTAATTTCATGAGATACAACAATACTCTAAAATCGTATTTTAGAATTTAAAATTCTCATATTTTTTTTAATTTTTTTATTCATTTTTTCTTTTGAATTTATAATTGAATTTCTGACATCTTTTCGTAACAAGAGTGTTTAAACAAAGGTTAAAGCCATTCGGACCAAACCCTGGGGAAATTTAAATTTATTTATTAAAAAATAAAAAAAATATCCTACAAAAATTTCAAATTCTTTATCTAAAATATATGATTTTTTTTATTTGATAAAAAAGTTTCCATAAACACCAAATAAAAATTTTGCCTTAAGCTTATTTTTCAACAATAAATATTTGTTATTGAATAAATTGAAGTTATGAAGATAGCCTTTATTTCTTGATTCAAAAAATTAAATATTTTAATTAAAAAAAAATATATTATAGCTGATTCCTATAGGAAATTTCGCAAACCTTGGAAAATTGATTAAATTAACTTTTCATTTTACTTTTTTCGTTGATATAGATCTTTTTTGTGCTCAATTATTATTTGAATAAGTGAAAATGGACAATTTCATGATCAAAATACAATTATTCCACGCATTCCACAATATTCTGTTATTATAGATTTATTTTTGTAAATAACTTGGCCAATTTTTATTATTAAAAAGTGAAACCTTGAAAATTCAATTAATACTAAAGTGAACTTAATCAATAGTCTTTTAAATGAAATTTAAGGTTTTTTGTTCATTTTATTTTCCAAAATCTAAAGAAAAACTCTATTTCAATTTTAAATTAGGGGAATTTATTAAAATTTTGAGACTGAAGTCAAGCTTCTGGATGTAACATTTGACTCATAATTAATTTTTATTTTCACGGTGGACGAAATAATTAGAGGTTTAATTTAATTAGGAAATCTTTAGAAATATAAAAAACAGTATAATAAACACATATTAAAATCCAAATTATTTTTAAATAAAATAAAGTAATAAAATACGATAAATTTTAGATATCAATTTCTGGGTCTCGTGAAGTCTATGATCACATGATCATACAATTAAAAAAAATTGACATTAATTTTACAATTAAAATTTTTAAATTAAAAATACAAATATTTTTCTATGTTTTTTAAGTGATCATCTTATTACAAAAACAAATGAATTTAAAAATTATTATCATCGAATTAAATAAATTTAATTTTGTTATTTAAGCTTTCTTAAATTATATGCGCAAGGTTCTTCAGGCTTTTTGACCTTTTTAGGGCTGTAAAGTCTCAAGAAACACGGTAAAATTACATTGTATGCCTAATTTCTTACATTTATTTATTTTTTTGTCTTCAATTGAAAAATATTTGAATTTTTTAAAAAATATTGTGACATGATTTATTACACAATAAAAGTAATCAAAATTCTGAGCTAAGTGCGAAATATGTTTAGACCGAGTCATTCTGTTCCATTTTCTGTCCCAAAACAACTTTATATTTTTAGAAATTATCCTTTTTTGTGAAACCTATCATTTACCTTAATTAATCTAGACGTAACTTATTTATATATTTCACGATAATGACCATTTGATCAAAATTCAATTAATTAAAATTTTATCAAAAATTTTGAAAAAAGTTGTTTAATCAACATGTTGATTTAAATTTAATTTTTACTTCGGTTATAAATTTTTCCATTATTAAATAAATTAAAAAGACTTTTATTTAAAA
>QEOQ01000310.1:165057-187180 GCA_010279815.1 Brachionus plicatilis
CAAACAATAAAATTCTTAATTAAATTAAATTCTGAAATTCAAATACAAATTAAACAAAAATTCTTCATTTTTTTGATAAATTAAACTTAAAGTTAATAAATAATATTTTTAAAAATACTGCTAAAATGTGCATTATACTTTGTTGCACCTTTTTTATCTAAAATAATTTTTTAATTTAAAAGAAAATAAAAATTTATTTTAGGTAAAAAGGTAACGTAGTATTTTTTAAAATATTTTTTATTAAATTTTATTTTAATTTATCAAAAAAATGAAGAATTTTTGTTCAATTTGTATTAGGAATTCACAACGCCATAATAAATCATGTTAAAAACTAAAAACCAAATCTTCTAAATTGAATTCTTTTAATAGCCCTGAAATCGACGGAAAGATCACCGATATAAATATTAAAAGATCTGAAACAACCAGCTTTGCAAATTCGCGTGAGGTAAAATTTTTTCTAAGATACAAGTGAAATAAATTTTCTACTTTTATTTTTATCAAGCTTATAAAATGTAATGTCATTAGAGAGACCGAGTTTGAGTCAAATGAAGTTTATAGAACATTTGAAGAATTTTGCGAACTTTACAATGTCTTGTCAAAAACTTTTACTACACTTCGTCTAAGTGAAACTCCGTCATACAGCAAATTTAAGGAAGAGAAAAAATTTTTCAAACGCTATCTTTTGGTAGAAAAACTTTTGAAAGAAATCATGAGCTTACCAGCCGAGATTAGTCAGTCGGAAATAATCTATACATTTTTTCATCCGATTCTACGTGACAAAAAACAGGAGGCATTTTACTCGACAGATAGCGAAAATGTTTTAGCTTTAAACAATGAGCAATTTTTTGAAAATAACAATCTACATGAATTAGACATCAAAGGTGAAGTAAAGCTCAAGTTAAGATTGAAAGATAACAAATTTTTTGTCAACTGCCTTCAATGCAGAAATTTGGTAAAAAGAGAACAAAAATTTGAAAAAGTAACTCTAAATTTAATTTTTTTCAGAAACCACCTTTTAATCAATCAATTTCTTCGCTGAAACCTTATGTAAAATGCTATTTAAGACCTGACTATACCAAGTCGACCAAAAAAAAAGTACAAGCTTTGTTCAATGGTGCAAATCCCATCTTTACTGAAACAATGGAATATGACATTTCACTAGAGGAATTAAAAAAGAGAACTCTAGAATTGTCCGTGCTAAATAATCGTATAAATATCAAAGAAAAAATTGGCTCAATTGAGATTAAGCTGGCAGACATCAATTGGCAAAATGAATACGTTTGCTGGTATTTTTTAAGATAATCTATGAGAGGATTTTAATTTAGTATAAATAATTATTTAAACTGATCCGTATTTAATTGCATTTTTTTATAATTTTTATTTTTTTATTTATTAAAATTTTAATATTAGAAAATTTTTATTTTTTATTCTAAAAAAGCAGCTTTTTTTGCATTAATTTAATCGAGGGTAAACGTTCATAATAGAGAAAAAAAATTTTAGAGAATTATTATTTTAGAGAAAAAAAAATAGAGATAATTAAGTGTCAATATTATAGGGAATAAATTTATTAGAGATAAAAAAATTTAATAGAGAAAGTAAATTAGAGAATTTTTTTTTTAGAGAAAAAAAATAGCGACAAAAATTAATCAATTAGCAAATTAGCAAAGCCACGAATAAAAAAATCTAAATTGTAACAAAAACCGACGGTGGATATTTAAAAATTCGGTCAAGCTAAATCTGAAGAGGTTAGACAAACCGATTAGCCATAAAGTATTATTTAATGCACTAGATATCGTCCTAAACCAAGTGGAAAATGATGCGATCACATCCATCTACAATTTTTCTTCAAACAAAGTATGGATAATAGAGTTTAATGTTGTTTTTAATGTCATTGACTTAATTAGATTACCAGCAAACAACAACAACAAATCAGACTCCATATTATTTTGTTCTAATCTGAAAAATTCAACTACTTTAGTGACTGTTAAGTTATGCCTTACATCTGATTTTATTCGTGAATGCCACGATTCTACGTTATTGTTAGTACGTGGCAAGTCACTTTTAACGCGCTCGTGCAAGTTCCATAGCTCAATGGGGAAACGAGGAATTATATTTTAATTTTTCTCTATTTTTTTCCTCTCTTTTGTATATTCTCTATGATGATTTTTCTCTATTATAATTTTTCTCTATTTTTTTTTCTCTCTTTTGTATATTCTCTATTTTTTGTCTTCTCTATTTTTTTTTCTCTATTTTATTTTTTCTCTATTTTGATAGTTCACCTAATCGAGTGAGAATGAAAAAAAATTCCAAATTTCCGAAGCAAATTTTAAAATAATCATCGGAAGATTTTCATTAATTTTTAGGCATCTTGAAGTTGAAGATCAATTCAAAATATCATTTCAATTCAAAGAGTTTATCTTTAGATATTAAAATTAATCTTTAAAATTATTTAAATAAATTTAAAGATAAATTTTAATATCTAAAGATAAACTCTTTGAATTGAAATGATATTTTGAATTGATCATCAACTTCAAGATGCCAATTTTTAGCAAATTAAAATTTTTGATCAAATTTCAAGCGCTCAAACATTTTTAAATGCGCAATTAAATTTCATTGCATTTTTAGAAATTACAATCCTTTTTTCAAAAGTTTAAAAATAAAGCTTTGAAATATTAAAAAAATTAAAAATCTGCGATGAAATTTAATTGCGCGTCTAAAAATTTTTGAGCAAGATTGAGCGCTTGAAATTTGATCAAAAATTTTACTTTGCTCAATTTTTAACCTAATAAAGTAAAATTTAAATTAAAAAAAAAACTGTTATCCACATTAGTGTTGGGTAACGTATGAGGGTTCACTGGAATGCTCCGGAATAAAATCAACAGAAAGTTAAACGGAGCGGTTGAACTTTTGGAATGACACCGTACGGAACGGAGATTTAAACGGTGACAATAATCGGAGACGAAGGTTTGAACGGATAAAAATTCCGGAGACGGCAACGAAAACGGGTAAATGAACTGAGCCTCCGGATTTAACGGAGTCTTTATCCGAGAATCCTAACGGAGCGGAGACCGAAACGGAGAAACCGAAACAGAGCAAAATAATTGATAATTGAAAAAAACGAATTTTATTTTGAATTTTATCAAAGTTTCAAAATTTTTTTCTTAAGTTACAATTTTTTACTTATTTATTTTCAATTTTTTAAATTGTTTATTATTTCGACATGGGATCGAGCTAGGACACTTTTGTTTAAAGAAAAATAAATCAACATCTTAAATAACTCGACTATAATATACTTTCTTTTTTTGTTATTTTTTTTTGCTAAAATCACTTAATTAATAGTTATTTCATTAATTTAAAGCATTATTTTAAAGAATTAGATGATAGGGAATTACAATAAAAAGACAGGTAAAAATTTCAGAAATTTATTTTACGATAAAAATATTCAAAAAAATTAAATATTTTTTAAGTTTTCATACAAAAACATTATTTTTTCGACGCGCTCTGGTGAGATTTTATTCCGTCTATCCCAAACTTGATAACCAACATGCGAAAAAATTCTTTTGGATGAAATACTTGTGCCAGGAATACTTCCATAAATTTTAAAACACTCATACAAGATTGGATACTTGACTTTATTTAACTTCCAAAAATCCAATATTTTTTTCTTCTCAGGCGATTGGTTTTCAGTTGCTGTTTCAATTTCTTTTTCAAATAACTTTCATGTTTCTTCAACATAGCCGGCAATCTCTTTCTTAGCTAATCTCCAATTTCATCTTTATCTGATTCATCATCAGAGGAATCGCTTAATTGGACTTTCTTTTTTTCAGCTGTATTTTTTAAGGAAGATCGAATTTCAGAGACTTTGAGACTTAAAGAATCCTTTAGTTCTGGTAATTTTATCCTTATAAGTTCTCTACTTATATTTAAAAAATTAACTTGAGCAGTTTTTAAAGCCTTTGAAAATTTTTTATATTTTGGGTTCAAAAATGTGGACAAAATAAGGTGTCTATTATCTGAAAGGGAATATTTCTCATCATAAAAATCAACGTACAAAATTAAATTTTTTTTGAAACAACCTTTAAAATTTCCATCTTGTAGATCAGTTTTTAGCACACTTTTCAATAACAATATTGAAGGTATAATTAAACTAGCTGTCCCAACCGATTCAACTGAAATCCTCAATGTAATCTCATAAAATACTTCCAAAATTTCCAAAGCTTCTTCCAAAATGATTTTTTCCTCATCCGTCAAAACCAGATGCCTATGCTGTCTATCGTTTTTCAGCATCAAACTCAAAAGATCGTGATTATTGATAATTTTTTTGATCATTAAAAAAAGGCTGTTCCATCTTGTCTCAACTTGCTGTGATAAACATTCGATTTTTTTGCTATTTTCTTTTGGTTTTTGGTCAATTCTTCTTTAAAATTTGTAAAATGATTAAAAAGGGAAGCGATTGAACAACATTTTTTCAGAGCTTTTAAAATAAAGTTAATTTAACAAATTTCAGAAAAAATTATTATTAAATTACCTTTGTCAAAACATTTAAATTTTGTCGAATGTAAATCTAAATTAAATGAAATTTCTCGTTTCAAACGTTCTTTTTTTGTTAAATCATCAAGATCAGTTTGCTCTTCATACTCATTCTCCTCATCATCATCATAATAAGCCATGGTTTCATATTCTGTTTCCGGATCTGGATCAGTTAATTTACATTTGGAAAGCTGCTTGATAGATTGTAATGAATTTTTGACTATTAGATTTAAAATGTGAGCAAAACAAGGAACACGCTCAAGATCTAAATCTGTGACAGTTCGGATCATCGAGTTAACGTTGTCAGTCGAAAAAAATCCAAGTTTTGACTGTATTTTAAATTCATTCCAAATTTCTTTAACATACTTTGCTAAATTACTCGATGAATGACCACCAAAGATGTGACGGACTGCTAGACAGATAGAGCAAAGCTTTAAGTTTGCATCAAAAAAATGAGCTGTTAGACTTAGGGTAAGAAAAATTTTGAATAGAAGTCCAGCAGTCTGTCGTAAAGTTGATAAATGTAATTTTTTCAAACATCTTCATTACAACATTTTTTTTATGATTGTAGTAAACATCACTCAAATCTGCTATGTACTTTCTTGTTGGAATTTTAAAGTTTGGATTTAAGCTCTTGCAAAACTTTTTGAAAGACTCGTTCTCTAAACACCTGAATGGCAATGATGAAGTAATAATAAACATTAAAAGAATATGGCAAATATCAGAATATGTTGTTTCGCTATTCTCTTTGCCTGTGCATTCAAACTTATGCTTTTTGCGGAGATGGTCGACAATTTGACCCGTGGAATCCTTCCCATGAGGATATTTTTTGCATGTGGATTCCACATGCAAAAAATTTTCAACATAAAAAAATATTTTTAGTAACCCTTCTTTTAGTGATGAAATTTAGTATGCATTTTCGAACCGATATTCGAATAAGGAGCATTTCGAATGAAAATTAGGTTTGAATTTAAATTTTGAATAATATTTTTGAATAATATACTTGAAAATTAATTAATTAAAATTAAAAATTGAATCTCTAAAATATTCGGATTAAAATTTGAAAATATAAAATTTTTGGATCAAAAACTATATATAATAAATATTCAATTTAATATTTGAAAATAAAAATTAATCAAAAAAATAATTGATCAAAAAAAATTTTATTAAAAAAGAATTCATTAAAAAATTCGAATTTCAATTCGATATGGATACTAAAAATGTGCCAGATTTTCACCAATCAACACAACTTTTCTAACTTTTTCTGGATTAAAACAGTCCCACTCAACTTACCAGGTACCGAAAAATAGCTGTTCCGATTTAACCGACGCTACTTGAGTACAAAAAACTAAATTTTCAAATACTTAATTTTTCAAATATTCTATTCAAATTTTAATACTTTTAAATAATTATTTGAATTTATCTAAAATTCAAGTTGTTTTTTAAATTAAAGTTAATTTCGAATAAAAATAAATCAAATATAAATTCAAGATTTTATTCGAATATACTGCTATTTGAATGGTCTTTTCAAATTTTTTATTTATTCAAGTTTCAATTTGTGTCCAAAAAGCTAATTCGATTTCATCACTACCTTATATCATAAAAAACCTATTAATATAATAAAAATACCAATTAATATTCTAATTAAGAATGTTTAAAGATTTAGAATGCTTTTAAGAAGCAAAAAGCTTACTTCTGAATATTTGGTAAAATATAAAGGTAAACGAAAATGTTAGAAAGCAATTAATCATGATAATTCCCTTAATGACGCCGAGCCAATTGATAAACCTCAAGAACAAGATGTTACAAATGCAAAAATAGTCGATAAAATAGTTGGTACATTTTCATTCTTTATTGAATTGTTCAGCATTCAGATCTTATGTTTTTTTTTATATTTTTTTAAATATTAAAAGGATTTGAGTATTTTAACTCTGAGGCTCAAAAGTTTTTTTTCTTACTGAGTTAAATTTAAGAAAACTTAATCATTTAATTTTTAAATACGAAAATAAAGTTTAAATCAATCATTCTAGAAATTCAATTCGTAAAGGTCTTTAATTTAAATCACTAAAACCATTCGTTTTGTTTAAATTTTAAACAAAATATGAAAAATTTATTTTTACGTAAATAAATAAGAATTGGTGCCGAAAATTAAAAAAAAAAGTTAGGAAATAAGTTCTATTATTTTTTATTTATAAAACCAATTCTTTTTTGGACTTTTTTTACTTTTAGTTTTAAAGAAAAATGTTGATCAAAAAAAACTTGCCACATTTTTTATTCACATCAGAAAAATCTTAGAAAAAAATTTTTAATTTTCAAATCACTGTATTAATGTTCAATATCAGGATCGATTTGAAATAAGGTTTCTTGAAAACCATCACTTTCAGTTTCAATAAGCGCTTCAAGCTTCAATTAATTAATAAGCTCGTCTATATTGATGCATGAATTTGAAAGAAACCGATAACAATCAAAATATACATATTTGTAATTTTGCCGCTCTATTCCCAATGTCCGATATGTAATTTTCACCCAACTGGATGAAATTCAAATCCTTTTTCAATTTAGTTTTGGTTTAGAATCAAACCGGATTTTGCAAAGAGTACACAAGTTCGATAAAGATTGCTCATTTTGTAATTTTTAAAATAATTAAAATAACATAACAATAACTGATTTGAATTAACTTAAAATTGTACAAACCTAGTAGAGTTCTATGAGTCTACTAGTCTCTTTATATCTTAAGTAGGATTGAGTAGAAAATATTCAAATTAAACTTATTAAATGCAAAAAAATACTTTCCTAGATTTTAATTTTTTAAAATTTAATCCCTACGCCTTTTTTATTACAAAATGTTGTTAAATATTTCTAAAATTGTAATTTTTAGAATAAAAAAAAATTGACATTTTTTGTTCGCATATTTAGTTAAGGAAGCAAAATTTTCTTGGATCTGATTTTTTTATATTTTTTAGTCACTTAGTAGAAAAAGAAAATAAAAATTTTTTTTTCGATGGTCCTTTGGTTTTGGGGTATCTTAAGACCTAAGTAAGTAAATAAAGTGGAAATTTTGGTTTTTAAAGGGCTAATGGATCAACGAGTATTGTTATAGTTATTTAATCTGCCATTTTCGGATTCCTTACTCAATTCAGAGAGTTTTGTTATACAAAAAGCCTAATTAGCTTCAAAAATAACCGAGATACGGTTGTCTGATTTAAACCAGTAATTAAAAAAATATAGAAGTTTGGGGCATTGTGAATTTTGGTACAAAAATCAAAAACAAAATATAAAAAGTGCCAAAGCTTAAGTTCTGAATGAACAAAACATGTTCTGTAAATTGTAGCAGCTGATACATCCTTTGTACCACCAATATACTGATTCTGCAAAACTGTGCAAAATTCAGAACATTGTGAATTTTAGTACAAAAAACAAAAACAAAACATAAAAAACGCCAGAACTTTAATCTGGATCAGCTGCTACGATTTACAGAACATGTTTTGATCCTTCAGAACTTAAGCTTTGGAATGTTTAATATTTTGTTTTTGTTTTTGTGCCAAAATTCACAATGACGAAGTTTGGAGCGCTGTAACTTTTGAGTGAGTAGAAGGTCAGATTTTTAAAATTATAACAGATTGTTATTCAGCTCGTAGAGATCTATCAGAAAATATATAAAATGTTAATTTTTCGATTTTTTATTCACGATTTTAAAAAATATAAACACAGTCTTCTTTGAAATAATTATTTTTAAACAATTTAAAAAAATTGTTCTCCAAATTATTTTTAGAAAATATTTACTCATCCATTTTATAAATTCAAAGCAAAATATTTTTCAATAAATTTTTCTTTTATATTTAAATTTTTGTTACACACCGATTCCATTAAAATAAATTAATTGTCAACAAACAATAAATAAAAATCATTAGTAGAACACTAAATCATCAGCTCTGACATGCTGGCTAGCCTTTCAAATACCTGCTTTTTTATTTCAAAGTCATTTGAACCAGTACCATCAAACTTTTCATGCTTAAAATCTTTTAAACAATCGTTTTTGCTAATAATTTTTCGCAATGAGCTTCTAGCAGGCTTTTGTTCTTTAGCTTTTATCTCGGTGTAATAGCAGTCGCTCATTGAAGACAAAAAATCTTTAAAACGCTTATCTTCTAGCGGTTTTTTATGCTCACTGTGACATTCTCTGGAATTTTTAATCACTGGCACCTTTTCTTCAGTCATTTTGAAATAGGGTTCACTAGTTCTGGGACGTTCCCGATATGAATACTGATGCTTAAAATCTTGTTGAGAGTTGGCTCGAAGTGACTCTTCCGATGAGCTTGATAATCTGTAACCACCTACTGAAACAGGCCTGATGGCTACTTTTTTTTCGAAGTGTTTTTCTTTTTGTTCTTCACAAAACCTTTGAATTAAAATAAAGCAACTTTGAAAAATGTCATCAAAACTTACTTTTTATCAGTATTTTGTTTTTTATTGTCTAATTTTATCTGAGTTTTGGGCGCCATTTTTTTTTTGGCACTTATTAAACCTTTAAATTCTTGTTTGTTTTGAAAAATTTTTTGCTGATATTCCAAGCTTCTTTTCATTGTGTACCTTTGCTTTGATAGAAGAATTAAATCATTAAAATATGTCCTCTCTAGAGTAACATTCTGCTGCAGAACACCCGGGATGGCTCTGCTCATTCCGTTCGATATGGTCTCAAATTTTTGTCTTTCATTTTTTGAATTTTTTCCAATCTTCATATTATTGTAGTCATCATCGAAATAAATAGGCTGAATTTTGGCAACTTGTTTACTTCGGCCTCTGTTGTTGCGGATATTCTTTAAAATTTCTCTTATTTTCAGCCTTCTTTCCATTTCGTTTTCATTATTGACTCCATCGGTAAAGGGCAGCAGATTTTCTAAATAACTGTCATCCGTGAATTCATTGAAAACTGATAATTGGTTTTGGGCTTCTTTGTCAAAATTGAATGCCCAGCTTTCAACCTCATATGGAAGTCTAGGCCTGTTTAGGTTCGATTCATTTAGCTTTTTTTTATCAGATAAATGCGCTATTTTGTTTTTGTTTGTTGACATTTTTAAAATCTTTAAATAAACTTTTTTGATTATTTGAATAAGAAATTAATTATTTTTAATTTAAACAATTTTTAGATGTTTAGAATAAAGATTTAAATTTGAAGTGTTTTTTGAAATGTTGTGATTAAATTTAAACATTAGAATTCAGAAAGCAAATTTTTTATTTTCTTAAATATTTAAAATAAACTCTTTAATTAGTGACGGCAACCTTTTGCAAAATATTGCTTTATTTAAACGTAAATAACAACTCTTTATTTGAAAAGCAATTGCTACGAAATTTTCAAAAGTTTTAAAATTTATATTATTCCCTAAGAAAAAAAAAACTCCGAGCTGATATATGTTCATTAAAATTAAAAAATTTGTGTACATAAGCATTTTTTAAATAAAAAATTTAAATTTTTGAATTAAACTCTATTTAATTATAGTTATTAATAACAGAAAAAAAACAGGTAATATTAAAAGCCTTAAGGCAATAAGTTGTTTGTAATAAATTTATTTGTTCCCAAATAAAACATTTATTTTTGATCTACTACCACTTTAAAAAAATCATTTTTATGAAATAATGTTTTGGTAAATCAAAATTCTTTTTTTCTCTTTTAAAATATATTTTAATTCTTTAATTTTATTGATCCAAGTGTTTTAAATATATCAATGATCTAAAATAAAATTTGTATACTTTATTATTATTATTACTTTTTTTTTTTTAATATTAATTAATATCAATAGGGCAATTTTCATATATCTTTGATTAATTAAATCTATTAAATTCTTTTTCAAGATTTTAAAGCTTTTACCAAACTAATTGCTTTAAATATTGGTTTTAATTTGTTAAACAAAATTTGATGTTTACAATATTTAATGAAAATAATAAACAATAAATAACTAATTTTTTTAGAAAGAAATTTCAAATCATATTTTAATCACGTTATGCTAAATTTTTAATAAATGTTTCACTGAGTCAATTTATCTTTAAAAAAATTATTAAGGAATTTCTTGAATTGAACAATTAAAAAACGATTAATTTGAGACTATATGTTCGTGTCAAAAATAACTTTAAAAAAATATCTATTTATTGAATTTTTCTTGTGTCTTCCAATAAACTAAACGAAATCACATGTTAGGATAAAGGGATCAGCTTATTTTCGACAAATTAATTAAGACAAATTAATTTTCGACCAAAAAAATAAAAAAAATAATTAAATAATTTTATTTAAGTTTTAATTATAATTAATCAATTAAATAGATATTTTTTTATAAATTTTCAATTTTTCTTAAACTCTATGAAAAGGTTATTTTTCCATGTTGCTATGTTTCCAATTGGATTCATTACCTATTTTGTATTCAAAATTTTCATAATCAATTAATAAAGAAAAGTTTGTTTTTAAATTAAATAGGTTGTAACTAAATAATCTCTTAACAAAGTTTCTTCTTCTACTGAAAATTTAAACTTATAGTTTGATAATGTCACTATACTACTTTTTTAAACTTGAAATTGTCCTCAATTTCAAAAAAAAATCTACCCAAGTTTTTAAAATTTTAAAAATTTTTAGAGTAATTCCAAATGTTATCTTGATTCTTCTAATTTATTTAAAAAAAAAAAAATAAATTTCAAAAAAAGCAAAAATTTTTAATTCTCTAAACTTATTTTTTTAAATTCAAATTTTTTAAATTTTTAATTTTAGTTGGTAAGGATATGTAATTTTACTAAAAATTATATAAGATTACAGCCCAGAATTGGTAAAATTATGTAATTTTACGTAAAATTACGTAAACTTGCATTAAAATACGTAAATTTTAGTAAAATCGTTCCTAAATGCTTACGGCAAAAATTAGAATTTTGGTAATCAAAATTCAAAATTGGCTTCTTTTCCAAAATATTTAATAAATTTTATTATAAAAAATTTCAACATTCCTTACCGTTTATTACAAATTTTTGGTAAAATTTCGTAAAAAAAAAGAAATAAATTTTATAATTTTTAAAGGTTTCAAATCTTTTAGATTAAGAAAATCACCAATTCTCTTTGAACTGGATAAAACAAAGACTAATTTGGTGTCTAAGATACAAAAATTTTGAAAAAATTTACGTATTTTAATTCAAACTTACGTAATTTTACGTAAAATTACATATCCTTGCCGACTAATTTTTACGTAAACTGACCGAAACTTACGTAAAATTACGTATTTTTACCAATTCTGGGCTTTTTGTAGAATATTTGTAGCTTTCAAATTGGCACCGTTCAATATGAAAAAAGTTTCAAAGCTTCTAAACCTGAGATTTATGTGATAATAAATTTCTTTATTTCTAATTTTTTCATAATAATTTTTGATATCAACAATAAAATTAAATTTTAGAAACACAATAATATTTAAGATTAATTTGTAATTATTTTTATTTAGTGCTTTTTATCAATATATTTTTTAATTTTCAAGTTGCTTATAAAGTAGATTGTAATGATAAAATATAATTTTTTTCAAAATTTGAGTATCATTTAATAACATTTTTAATGAAAAATTAGAAATAATCGGTAAATTGACCAACACAAAATTTACGTATGCTGTTTATTAAAAAATTATTTTATCAAAAAACTTGAAATATTTTTTATTTTAACTCATTTATAATCTACTCATTTAGGAAATGCTTTGTTTCGATCCATTTCATTTATTTCATACAATAAATTTTTACGTTTTGGATCTTTTAATCGTATAAAATAATTTTTTCATATTTTTGCATTTGACTTAATAACTTCACTAAAATTTATTAAATAACATTGAATAACACCAAAATTTCAGATTTAGCTTAATTCTCTTAATATCTTTAAAAAAAATAAAAAATGCTGACTGTGTTGTATTCCAAGTGACGATCTTTTTTTTTCTATTTGGTTTCGTCTTTTGAACAAAAAATATTAAATAACGAAATGAATAAATATTTGCAAAATTTAAGTTTGAGATTAAGATCAAAAGATCCAAATATAAATTATAATATTTTTTTTTAATAATAGAGAAAAAACAAATTTTTCCAAAGCAATTATTTGGCATGTCATGTCAAGTTTATTTTCATAATTTTAAAATATCTCTTTTTATATAGGTTTAAATATTTTAATTGACTTTAATGAAAACTTAGCTTTAAGACAAAAAAATTTACTGTTTTTATATAAATAATTTATTGAAGTGGAAAAACAAAATTATTTAAGTTTGAATAAATTGATATAAAATAGTCATCGCATTCGCTAAATAATTTTTGTTCAGGATCATTTAATTCAATATTTTGATTTTTTAAAAAAATTTTTGATTTCAATAACTTTTTATTCAAACTCAAGAAAAATGAATAGATAATTGAGAATTTATAACGCTTTAGAAAATTAAAAAAAAAATAAAATTGTTAAAAAAGTAACATAAAATAATTTTTTGGTTCTGTATTTTCAGTGATACAATTAGAAATTTATATAAAAAAGAATAAATAAATTGTAATTATTTAATAGTATTAATGGAGAGATACATTTATAAATCTTAAGGTAAAATCTGCAAATGTCTACAAAAAATTATCCACTCAAAATAGCATCATTTTGATATTGCAGAGTTTACCTTTTTATTTAGCATAGATTGTTAAATCAAAAAAAGAATCTCTGCATTAATTTTATTTTAGAAATAGCAATTTATTTCATATTTTAAACTTGATTTCATATTTTTGATTATAAACTTCAAATTATCCCCAAAAATGGATCAATTAAGAAAATAATTATTTTAAAACATAAACTCTTTTACATAATTTTCTTACTTATTTTTACAATTTTTAAAGTTTTCTAGATGAATAAGTATTGACAACTAATAAACTATTTTATTATTAAAAATAAATTTATAACATTGATCAATTAAAAAAAAAAATTTAAAATTCGAAAAAAATTAAAATTGAACTCTTTGTTGATAGGAATCTGGAATTGGCTGGTCAATGAACATGTCTAAATCTTTTCCTAAAAATTCAGTTTCGCGGCTCCATTTTAAATCTTTATGATTCAAATTATTGAAAGAATTTTTAACTTGGTCATAATATTGAAATATTAGTTCTTCGAATTCTTTGTTTTCCAAAGAAGATGGTCTAATACACCTGTAATAGTCAATGGCAAAATCGGGCCTACATTGCCACAATTTGACAATGTAGCAAAGTGCCAAAGCAGCTGCTCTTTCCTCACCTTTCACACAGTGAATCAAAACACCCTTTTAAAATTATTATCTCTAATTTATTAATTATTAATTAGGCTTACTTCGCCTCTTCTCTTGGCGTCTTCCATCAAATAAACAAAATGTGAACAATCATTTAAACTCAAACTGCCTCTTGAGAAGCGAACCACTTTCATGAAAGGATTGGTATGGAAAGGAACTTTTTGCTGGTCGTCAAATGAAACGATTGTTTCGATTTTGTTTAGTTTTAAATAATTTAAATGCGAATGATGGAAAGGAAGAGCCGATACCGCAAGAACTTTGTCTACTATCCATGTAAAATACGGTGGCATTGCGTATTGGGTGCTCATTTTTGAATTTTTTTATATTTTAATTTTTTATTAGGTAAATAGATTCAAGTTTATAAGAAATAAAGTATTAATTATGGTTTAGATTCATTGAATGTAACTAATGGAAACAGATTTTTTTAATTTCTGGTGCAGAAGTTGTTGTTTCCAATGCAACATATGGAAACAAAATTACCTCAAAAAATATCAAATAGCTCTAATTAATTAATTTTTGATTAAAAAAAGTCTATTTTAAAAAATAAAATTTTATTTAATTAAATTATTAAAAACGGTACATGTTCAAGCTCTTCAGAATACTGTGCGAAATTTTTGTGTCACTTGTGTCTTTTGGATCTGCATTATTTTCAGCTGTTTTATCATCGTTCCAATCTGTTAATTTATTTGAAATAGGTGTACTCCGAAATTGATCTTTATCCTTTGTAACTTCTCGTAAAAAGCTATGATTTTTTTTCTCACTTATTTTGTTAATTTTTTCATGACTTAAAGAGGCAAATTCATTTTTATTTACATTGTTTCTATCCATTTCATTTATTTCTTCACCTAGAGAATAATTTATTTTATTGAATTCATCATTACTAGCTGAATTTTTCAATCTATTCAACTGGTTTATTTTTTCCTCAAATTCTATTTCTTGAGGAGTTTTTTTGCGCGATTCCGCTGACCTTTTCTCGGGCATCAAATCGCTTGATCTGTACAACCTCTTGGAATCGGAGTGACTTTTGACCATTTTTTCTTTGACCAAGTTTTGGTTTGAATTTTGACTAGTCGATTGAATACTGGGACTACTTGCTGTGCTCTGACTTTGAGTTCGACGAGTCATTTTGCGTTTTGTCAACAGAGCATTTGAATTATCAGACAGTGTCATTTTAATTTTCTATGACAAAAAAATTAAATTTTTGAACGAAAAAAAAAACATTAAAGGTGAATTTATTAAAAATAAAAGTGAATACTCGAAATTTTTTAAGTTTCAAAGCATCCTGTACTAATCAATATTTGAAGGATAAATTTTAATTTTAAGAAATTGTGCAATAATGTAATTTTTTTAATAAATTTCAATTATCAGTTGCTAAGATATAGCTCTTTTTTTGGACAAAAATCGATTTTTATAATTTTTTAGGATATTTTGTTAAGAAAAACTAATAGATCCAATTTCAAAATATTTATAAATTTTGTGTATGAAAATTATTAATTTGCGACTTATTAAATCACTAAGAGAAATTGTTCACTATTTTATTAAAATACTGTTCTTTTTAAAAAAATATAATCTTTTTTTTAAATTATATTTTCTGGCAAAAAAATTTTTTCTATGTAATTAATGAGTACAATTTAAGAAAAGTTTAGAAACTGACAGTTTTAAAGATAAATTTTATGTTAAAAAATATTCTGAATCCTTTGAACTTGACAATAAATATTGTGATATTTATGAAAAGTGAATTAATCAAAATAATAAAAAACCAGGATCATCAAAATAAAAATTCTAAAACTATGTGAATTTGATAAATTGAGTCAAATTTTAGAAAATAAGATGAAATCTTAAGGGATCCTACTAAAATACTGACACGCAATATTTTATCAAAGCAAAAATATTTTTAAAAAATTTAATATATCATTTAGTTTGAATTTTTCTTTATTTTTTTTTAATTTTTGATAATTAAACTAGTTTTTCTCCAAAATTTTTATTTTTATTTTGTGAAAATTGAATATTTTTATATTTTTTGAAAACACGACCCCCTACTGACCCCCAATTCTATATGGCTGACCCACAACTAACCTCTATTTTTGCTTTGATAAAAAAATGCGGATCAGGATTTTAGTTATTGAAGAAAATTAATAGATCTTGCTTAAAATTTGATGCCTTTTTTCCATGAAACAAAATTATTCACTAAAAAATATTTCTATATCGAATTTTTTTTTTTCACAAAAATTATAAAAGTATTAAAGTATAAAATAATCGATATAAAAACTCTTAAACATTTAATAGCAATTATCAAAAGAAAAAAATTTGTCAATTTTTCCTTGGATTTTTAGGTTAATATGGAATTTAAATTTTATTTTGACATCAAGTTATTTTAGATTAAAAAATTTTAGAGCACAATAAATTTTAAAATGCAGCAACAAATAAAATTAGAAAATAAATTGTTTTAAAAAGTTTTATTCTTTAATTAAGAAAACAAAAGGGCCAAATAAAACCCACGGGCTATCTAGTGTCAAGTTATTTTTAAAAAAAAATTAAAATGATCTTTTTTTGATTTTATAACAAATCATATTATCAAAATTTAAAAATTACTAATTTTTTTTCAATTTTAATTATGAATCCAAAAAAATCAAGAAAACAATTCTCATCTAATATTCATTTATTTTGGTTGACTGAGGCCCAATTCATATTCTTTTTCAATTATCAGTTATCATATCACTTAAACAAAAAAGGTTGATATTGATTGATTAAATACAAAATTAATATTAATTGGTAAATTTTTTTCTTTCTTTGATTCATTCTATAAGTGTTTTTTTTATTTAAATTTTTGATTATCAATACATGGACTTTTAAAAAAAGTTTATTTGCATAATTTTCTTTGAGTTCAAATTTAAAAAAATAAAACGCTTGAAAAATATTAACCTAGCAAGAAAGTAAAAATTAACATTTAAAATTTTATTTATAATTTAGAATACTGTTTGTTTTGCGCATTTTAATTTCTTAACAAAAAATTAAAAATCATTTTACATTTTATTTAATTAAAAATTAAAACAAAAAATTAACAATTAATTCATTCATTATTAAAATAATTCGGTATTCTCAAAATTTTCTTTATTCGTCAACTTGCCATTGCTACCACGTTTGAAAGATGTCTTCATTGATCATGACGCTCACCAAGTCATTCAGCTTATAAAACCTATTCGCAGACTGAAAATTCGGTTTGAAATTTAAAATTTTATCTTTATTATCTTCATTGCTTTTTGATTCTGTGCACTTATTACCATTGCCATTAAAAATAAAGCTCTGTGTTTTATTGTCGAATATATTTTTAAATAGATTTAGCCTTGATATATTTGACGGACTAGGACTTCTTTCTTTACTCTTTATATTTGAATCAAATTTTGAACGAAAATCACTCACACTTTCATCAATCGGAGATGAAGTCGAAAAGGAAACTTTTCTTTCACAGCTTAGATCATTCAGAGTAGGACTTGAGACATTTTTGTTCGGTGACATTAGGCTTTGGTTTAACTCAATTTTTTGTTCTTCAGAGAATCTACAATTTTCTTGTTCATCATCACTATTTGTATATGAACTAAATAAACTGATATCGCTGGTAAAATTAAGCTCATTTTCATTATTGTAACTATTTTCATCTTCGGTCTTGGAATGTTCTTGTGAATTACATGGAGCTGGTAATTTTTGGATATTTGAATTTAATTTTTCTGTATGTAGATGGCCAGAGTTGTGTTGATTTTTTCCAATTTCTTGATTAATTAATTTTAAAATTTGGGCCGATTTTCTAAAAGAGCGATTTCTTACTGCCTCATACAATTTATTTATTTGAATGATGTTGAGGTTATAGGCTAAAAAATCTCGGCAATCTTGGTTTTTTTTTAGCTTTAAAGCCGACTGGAAAGCAGGCAAATGTTCTTGATCGAGATGTTTTTTTATGAGATTTTGACAAAAATTTTTGAATTTTTTTGAAAGGTTCATTTTTTGAATGAGCTTGATTTAAATGATAAAATTTTATTTTATTTTAGGAACATAAATAAAAAATTTTTTACTAACTTTTTCAAAAAAAGAAAGCTTATTTTCGCTTAGGAAAGAACACTTTCTGTATACGAGAATTAATCGTAAATAAAGTGACTTTGAAGCCTTCAAGCGTTTCGATTGAAACTCGACAATTTTTCTAAATTAAAAGTTAAATTCAATATTTTTTAATCAAGAGATAATTCAGCTAAAATTTTTTCTGTAAATCAAAAAAGCTTAAACCACGTTTTTAAATGAATAAATTTTTTTTATAGAATATAAATAAGATAAAGGTTTTTTTTGTATTAAGTACAACAAATAGAAAAGAGCAAAAAAATTTTTCAATACTTGTGCAAATAATAAATTTATTAAAGCCCTTTTTTAAAAAAAAAACTTTATCTTTTTTTTTACTTGCATTAAAAATTCTGAAAAGAAAAAGTTTTTCCAAAAAAATTTTTGACCACTAACCT
Source organism: Brachionus plicatilis (assembly GCA_010279815.1). Taxonomy (NCBI): domain Eukaryota; kingdom Metazoa; phylum Rotifera; class Eurotatoria; order Ploima; family Brachionidae; genus Brachionus; species Brachionus plicatilis. The sequence goes on from QEOQ01000310.1 coordinate 183,380, forward strand.
TCAAAGTCTCTATGAAAAACAAAAAAAAGAAATAAAAAATATATATCCCAAAGTTTAGTACAAAATTTTCTCTAGTTTCCGAATTTGAAATAAAAAATGGGGTAAATGGTGCTTTGGAGGACTTTATTTGTTTTTATTAAAAAATGAAACTATTTTGATGGTTTTTCTTGTAGTAAAACATTAACGAAGCCAAATTAATATAAACTCAACATACCGTTTTGTAGATTTTCTTCTCCGCTTTCAGAATATATATTAATTTTATTTGATATATTTATTTTTGCCTTATATATTTCCTTCAGACTAAAAGCACCATGCACTAAAATATGAGACTTTGAGAGGAAGTGGTCAAAAAATTTTTTTTTCAAAATTTTTTAAAATACAGTTTTGGGGTTTTCAGGTACGTAGAATTCGAATTTGAGGTCGAAAATCGATTCTGGAGATAGTGTGACGTTTTGAATTAGCGGAACCTTAATTTTCATAGAATAATTTAGAACTTTTATAGAATAAAAATTATTTTTTTTAAAGAATAAAATGTGTTGATAAGAAATATGAAATTTTTGCTATTTAAAATCTTTAAGATGTCTGCTAATCATTCTTTAATTTAATAAAAACTGAAATTTTGTCGGTAATTAGCAGAAATTTTAAGAATTTTAAATTCTAAATAGCTAATTTAATGATTCTTTTGTAAAAGTTGAATTTTTTTGAAAGACCATTCTTCTTTCCAGAACTTTTAATGTAAGTAATAAAAAAATTAATTTTTTTTTTTAAAAGAGCTTTAATAAATTTATTATTTGACAAATTTTAAAAAATTTTTTAGCTCTTTTCTATTTTTTGCACATAAAACAAAAAAAATCTTTCAATTTTTAATTATTTATAATTCTACTCATGTTTTAAAGTTTAATTCATTCTAGAATCACTGAAACATTGGTATAAAATGGTAAAAAATACCTTAATAACGGTATCAAATAATCGATAAAAGAAGAATTTAGATTTTCCATTAGTAACACAAAATCACAAATATAAAACACAATTGAATCTAAAATTAAGAAAAAAATTATTTTTTTTATAAAATTTAAAAAGAAATTATTGATCACTTAAAATAATTAACTAATATTTTTGAGCAATCAGAGGCTTATTTTAACATACAAACCTAGATAAAAAGGTATTCTGCTGATAATTGTATTGGAAATGTTATCCTCATTGAAAAGAAGTTCCAAACGAAGCATTATTTTGCATTCTTTTGAGTTTATTCGTAATGAATTGACAAACTGTGACTCATCAAGTAATTTGAGTTTGTTTTTTATTTCTAAAGTGGTGTCGATCCATATGCTCATCAGCCATGTCGTGTACTCATAGATCAAATTATTTTCAGTACTTTTTGAAAGCAAATTTTTTCTAAATAATCTTCTAAACTTTCTGGCCAAGTAAAAAATACTGTTGCGAAATTCGTTCATGCTAAAAAATAAGTAGCATTTAGATTTTATTTCTTGGCAAATTTTTTAACCAAACTTATAATTAATACTAAGATTTTTATTTAAAAAATTAAAAAAATTAAAAATAGTCTTACAGTTCAATCAGATTTATTTCATCTTTGAACATTTCATTGTTTAAAATTTTGTAGTCATCATCATAATTTAATTTGAATAAATTGAGTTGCTGTAATGATCTTATAACTGTAAAGAGCATTAACACATTCAAAATGTTTTCTAATTTATTAAAATTTTGGGTGAAAAATTTTCCATATTCGGTTGCTTTGATAATGTACAATATACTTAGTATTACTTTTACAAATTTGAATTTGGCATTGATTGAATCCTTATTTTTTCTATAAATCAATACTGCAACACAGCATTTCGATTCAAAATGCTTAAGTATAAGCAAATTTTGCTGAATTGAAAAGGTGTCGTTCAATTCTAGATATCTTGTGACATAGTTTGAAAATATATCGCTTGACGATATTGAAATAGATTCTAGTTCTGAAAAAAAATTAGTAAATGCTTTGTCTTTTCCCTGGGTTGTCGTAAGGCTCATTCTACATATTCTAAATCTAAAGAAAAACAAAATTTTGACCCATTTAAAAAAAATAAAACATGCAAAAAAATTATAAATTTAATTTTTATTAGATTGTCTATGATAGAAAAGTATCAAGCGATTCAATTTAGCTTATAAGTCAAAAAATAGAAATAGATATTTTTTTTATTTCTAATGAAAATTTAAAGTATGAATTAAAAATTAGATTGTGAATTTTTTTTCATATTTTTTACTATTATTAATTTTTAAGATTTGGATTTGGATATGGAATTTAGAAATAATTTCAAATGTTGTTTCAAAACTAAATGAACAAAATCTAAATCCCAAGATGATTATTTTTTTAGAGTCGAAAAAAAATCAAATTGCTTAAGGGAGAAATTTTTTAAACAAAAATCTTATTTCTCTATTTGCCCTTTTGAAAAATAAATTTGGCTTTGAATTTTTTTATCACTTACTTTTCTTCATCAATATGAATCAATAATTCACAGATTTTTATTTTGATTTAAAACAGATCTTATTAAAATTTTTTTTCTTTTAAAATATTTTTTTGTTTAAAAAATTTCTAAATCTTTCGCTAAATATTATTTTCCTAATTTAAAAAAACATTCATTTTGTAAATAAATTTTTTTATTCAAAAGAAATGCTGATTGCAAGTAGAGTATTTTAATTAAAAAAATTATAACGTAATTATCCGAATTTACTGACATGTCATTAAATTTTTTAGTGACATGTCACTATAGAATCTTTTACATGTTATAACAGCGTGTCACTAAAATAGAGTATTCTATTTTAAAGACATGTCACTCAATTCGGATGATTACGTTATATATATTTTAAGAAACATTTTTAGAAAGCAAATTATTGAATTATCAGTATTTTATTTAAATGATTCGTATTTTAATTACGGTTATTTTTTATTTTGTGATCAATAAATAAATGTGATCAAATAATAAAATACATCAAAACAAAAGTCTAAATAATTTAATTTTAAAAAAAGTCCTACTTTTGGTGAATTTCGTTATTGTCAAGTTTGTAGACCAACACTTGAATACTGCTAAAATGATCTTGAAAAATTTTTTAAACAACGAGAAAAATGTTTTATCGTAGCTAAAAGATCTACAGACAGAACATTTTCATTCATTTTAGCTAAAAAACTCGGTTTTTTTTAAATTTTAATTTCTTTGCTTAATCTTAAGATATGTTTTAGTAAAGTGTGTTTTATGATATTCAAATTATTTTGATATTTTAGTAAATAAGAATTAAACATTAAAGCATGTAATTCTGGATTCAAATACCAAAAATAATAAAAAATTTTAATTTTTTTTAGTTCAAAAAAAATGTAAAAATTATGTCACATTTTTTTTGATCACTGATTTTGTGATCAGTTGAGATCACATAGTCGCCATGATATCCCTGATCACATTTTTTGGTGATCAATTGTTCACATAATCGTCATGACCCTGAATTACATCTCTGATTCGGAAGATAATATTGAGATGGAGAATGGAAGAGCTCAAGAGAGAAAGAGAAGAGAGACTAGAACACAAAATTTGACAATTGTAACAAGTTGCAATGGATTTTATTAAAAACGAAGATATATGGAGCTTCCATTTTAATTATAACACTCAAAATGAAAAAAAATAAAAAAATGTATATTAAAAATTATTTTTATACTTTTCTATTTTTTACTTGCATAAAATTTAAATAAATCCAATCAGATAAAAATTATTGTTACTGATCATTTATTTATTTTTTACTAGTGTTATATCT
>QEOQ01000310.1:196268-270984 GCA_010279815.1 Brachionus plicatilis
GCATTCTTGCACTGATCGACGAGTGAAATTCGTTGATTTAAAGTTAATGTGAAGTGAAACTTTGTAACCTGACCCACCTTTTATTGCCTCTTGTTGAAGCCGCAGGAACATCTTGACTGACGCTTGATTTAAGATACGGTTTTTGAGTTCATTCAATGACTTGAAAAATTAAATTAAATCACCTCTTTTGCGCCTGAGATCGAGTGTGGTGATCGACATTTTGTTTAAACGATCGTTGTATTTAAGATTTCTATTAGTGTTAGGTATTTTCGAGGCTCTTCGTTGGAATTTCTCAAGCATGATCGAATGTGCAGCTTTGGGTGGGTTACACACCGGGATCGCAAATTCTCAGTGGGTCTAACGTATGTCTTACCATTCTTCATATTTTTACATGAAAAAAAAATTAGAAGTAAGCTATTCACATGGAATAAATATCTTTGATGATTATTACAAATGAATCTAAAATAAATAATAGATACTAAATAAGAATGTTATAAATTTCTAACTATAACGGAAAACCTATGTTATTTACCACATCGTTTACAATTAAATGGGTAAAATAAAGTTGAAATAAAGTTTTCTTTAAAAGTTAACTAAAAAAAGAATTTATGGTTTTACCTAAGAAAGTTGGTAAAAAATGAAAAAAAATCAGAGCTTTTTATAAGTACAAAATTAAAGTCCAAGTAGGGACTATAATTATTTTATTTAATTTTTTTTTTTAAGTCTGGACTTGGACTTTAGGATAAAGTAACTCTGTTTTAGCACCAATCCACAATAGAAAGAAGATTTTTTATTGATTTTTTTTGATAAAAGCATCTTAAATAAAATTTTGGTATTTTTTAATTTTTGATAAGTTTTATAAAGTTAGAAAAAATGTTCAAAAAAAATAAATTTTTTATTTTAATTCTAATTCTCATGTTCAGAATTTCTGAAATCTTACAATTCTTACTTTATATTTTAATAACAATTATTGTACAATTAGATTTAATTCTCAAATCAATAATTTTTAATCAATAAAACGTTTGAAACTCAATTAATTTTGCACAAAATTCATATTTATTTCTCAAAAAAGTAAAAATTCAAAAATGTTAAATCTTAAAAAAATGCCCTAGCCTGTTGACTAAGCTTGAAACAATTTAAATTGATGGAATAAAATTTTTTTATTTAAAAAAAATGCCATTTAAAGTCTAATTAAAAATATTTAAGACAAACTAGAAGATGTGGTACTAGCACTAGCCATTCGAATTTTTTCATTCAGAGGACTAACTATGTCATTGTCGTCATCACTGCTTTCATTCTGGTTTTCTTTTTTGATCAAATTTTTGTTTAAGACTTCGTTAACAGATTGTGATTTTGATTTATTCCATGAACATGATGATACTGTTCCTTGCATGGCCTGTTTACTTATCATGTGTTGACTCAGCTGGGATTTTGCGCTTACATCGTTATTGACATCAAACTGCTTTTTAATGGCTGATGCGCGCTTTTCAAGAGAACGCTCAGCTTGCTCGCCTTTGGTCAAAAGTTGCGCTGGTGCCGAACCAAATTTTAATCGCAGATTTTGATTGTAAATTTGAGAGAGGCTGGTGATGCTCAAGTGGGACATTTGACTTCGATTTCCAGTTGCAGTATTTGATGGCAAAAACGAGTCTATTTCAGAATGCAATATTTACACAATATTTTAGGATTTTTTGAGCTTACCTGTTCTGGGCATTTCATTGTTTTGCTCTTTTGTGTCATCATTTTTTTTGAATCTGCTCGATTGAACAATTGACAGCTGATGATGATTGAAACTGGCCTGATCTGCTGAATCTTTAGCTTCCGAATGTGATACTCCCAAATAGCTAAGAACTAAATTTTTCAAGTTTTCATATCCCTTGTCCAAATCGTCTGAAGATATGACTGCATCAAAAAAGCCCGGATGGTCTTGATTATAGTTGGCGTACATGTCGGTTCTGTTTAGAGCAACTTCAGTCTCAGACTCACTACAGTTTTGATCCATCAGTCTTTTCATTTGGACTTGTTTATCCAGTGTTAATATTAGAACGCATCTTGGTTCAAAGTAGGTTTGCTTGAACGAAAGTAGAGATTCTAATTCCATGTTCATTACACAGGCTAGTCCTTGTCTGGCAACGTACTCTATTGATTCCCATTGTATTCCGAACCAGTCTCCAAAATATTCATTGCAACAAATGAATTTTCCCTATTAAAGAAATTTTAATGTTAGGCATATTTTTTTTCTTTTATGTTTATTTATTTATTTAAAAAATAGTTCAGGCAAAGCCTTGGCCTGTTGGAATGGAGCAGAGTTGTTTAAAAGCCACAAGTCTCAAGTCAAGTCCAAGTCAAGACTTTTTTTTTTTTTTTTTATAAGTCCGACCAAAGACCTTAATTTTTTTTTTTAAATTCATTCAAAAGTCCAAGTCTAGGCTTTGGCAATGTGAAATTTTAGTACAAAAATTACAGTAAAAAAAGTAAAAACGCTATAATTTATTTTTTAATTGTGTGCAACCGAATTCCAGGCTCTGCAAAAACTCTGCAATTTATTGCATTTTTTAATCAAATATTTTTTAATGGTGTGCATTTTACAGAAAATTGTAGAGTTTTTGCAGAGCCTGGAATTCGGTTGCACAAAATTTGTACAATATTGTACTTTTTATAGAGCCATTTTTGCACAATTAAAAAATAAATTATAGCGTTTTTACTTTTTGTACTGTAATTTTTGTACTAAAATTTCACATTGCCCAGGCTTTAAAATTTTGAATATTGAAGAAGAAATTTATGCTAAAATTGCAAAAAAATTCTGATAAATGGCAAATCTATTACATTAGACAACCCAAGAGTATATAAATTTTTTGATATGAAGCCTGATCTAGCAAATTAAAAAAAAAAATTTTAAAATTAATTTCACCAAAATATTTAACTTCAAATTAAAAAAAAAATCTGGACTTTGACTTTTTTTTTTAAAAAAAAAATTTTAAAGTCCTTACTTGGACTTTTTTTTGGGACTTTTAAACAACTCTGGAATGAAGACCTAGTTCTTCCTTTCAGTCAGTTGATAATAATTTTGAAAAAATAAAGAAAATACATAATTATGATAAAATTGAATTAAGAAAATTTAATTTTTTTTTAAGACTTAAAAGATATTGTGTAGTGGCGTAGCTACATGGTTACATTTTCAAAAAAAAAATTAAATTAACCCCCTCTTTTCTGAGGTCAAAAGAAAATTTAAACATATTATTTAATATTTTTTGCCTATTTAGCAATTAAACTTGTCTTTAAATAATTGTTTTATACAAAAAGCTTAATTTGCACAAAATTTGTGTGTCAATTTAATAAAAAAAAGTATTTTCAAATTTTTTTTATTTAAAGTAAAAGTTGCAATTAAATTGACTCAAATTTAAATATCCATTAGAAAACTACACTTAAAAAAATATGTGAATCTTTTTTTTTAAATTTAAGATCAAGATTTTTTTTAATTTCATGTTAACAGAATCAAGTCTAAACAAAACTGAATGTTATTATGCGGTAATAGACAAAAATAAAGAAAAGACCAAAAAATTGAAAATAAGAATATATTAAATAAATTAATAAAGAAAAAATAAAATTTGGAAAAACTAAATTTTCAAATTTCAACAAATCGTCCATTAACTAACAGAAGAATTAAAGTAAATTTTTTTTGTGATCAGAAAAAAAATTTTATTTTCAGAATTTAAAAAAAGATTAGTTCTCTTTTAATAAAAAAAAAATTAAATGTGATTAGGTTGTTTAAAAAGTTTTTTCGTCGATTTTTAAATGAAAAAATCTCATCAAAGATTAAACTTTTTTATGCAATGTTGTACATCATTTGAAAGAGCGACTCTTGTTCTTTCAAATGATATATAAGATTATATGTTTGCTTTTTAAATTTCTAAATAATTAACTAAATAAAAATGTATGACAAAAGAATTCATATTCGCCATTGCATGTTATTCAAGTTTAACGAAGGAAAAAATGCGACAGAGGCTACCAAATCGATTTATTTCGTATATGTGGATCTACTTCGATAACCAGGTCAACAAAAAACAATGGGTCGACCCTGATCAAGAGCCATAACCTAATCCGAAACGCGAAATTCATGGAAAAAAGGTCATGCTTTGTGTTTGGTGGGATCAGAAGGGTATAATCTTTTATGAGCTACTGCAACCCAAGCAAACGATAACCGCAGGCCTTTATTCACAACAATTGATACGTTTGAGTCACGCTTTGGAAACAAAACGGCCACACAGAGCTTAAGGAGAGCGAAAAGTGATTCTTTTACATGACAACGCTAGGCCACATGTTGCAAAAACGACTCGGAACACGATAGAGAATCTAGGCTGGGAAGTCTTATCTCACCCAGCTTATTCACCAGACTTAGCTCCTTCAGATAACCATTTGTTCCGATCCATGCAGCACTTCCTCAGTGAAAAAAGTTACTCAGACTTGGAGGAAATCAAAAAAGACATCAGTCAATATTTCACCTCAAAACCAGCCAGCTTCTACGAGCGAGGGATCAAAGGCTGCCAGAAAGATGGGAGATGTGTATTTCTAGTGAAGGAAATTATTTTAGTGACTAATTATATTTTATTTTAGTTTTTATAAATAAATAAAGTCTAGAAAAAAACGAAAAAACTTATTAAACAACCTAATAATTATTTATGTTTCTTGGAAATGTTCAATTTATCCCCCCTTCTCATTTTTCATAAATTTTTCAAAAATAATTTTCTAAAATTTTCGTTAATTCTTGATTCTTGGCTTTTAGGATTTACCGGCATTCTACGTAAATTATCGTAAATTTAGTCAAATTACGGAAATTAACGTAAAATATGGTCAAATCCTCGTGTCAAATCACCACTGTAGCAATTTTTGTTAACCTTTTTAAAAGGTTAACATTTTTGTTAACCTTTTTAAACATTTATAAAATCATTATTAATATTATAAAATCGCTTAAGGAGAAAAAATTTTTTTGTGATCAAAATGATCAAATTTTTTTGTGAACACCTGATCACAAAGTCGACATGACTCATGTTTGGGGACATTTAAATGATGAAATTAATTTTTTCATTTAAGTAATTTAGTCAAATTATTTTATCAAAATTAATTAAATAATCCAATTGGACATTTATTCAATGTTTTTTTTTTTGTTTATTTTTGATTATCTACGGTTATATTTTTCTATATTCTTTACAGATTTGGTTATATTTTTTAATCTAGTTCAATAAAATGCCAATTCAGCACTTAAAATATTTTCTAAGTTTTGCATTTATAAAAAATTAAACTTTTTAAATTAAAAAAAATCTTATTTTCTTGTTTTAATTACAATTTAAATAATTAATTTAATGATTTGACAAAGTTGGTGAAAAGTCAAAGTCTGACTTTGATTTTGAAATTATTTTTTTGAAGTCAGGACTTAGACTTTTTAAGCATAAAATTAATTCATTTCAGCAAACTTTACCACAGCTATTTTTTCATTAGAAATATAAAAAAATTATGAACTAGAAAATATTTCCAATTCAAAAATTTAGATGGAATTATCAAAAAATTTACCAAAGTAACATCATTCTCAAAGTCTTGCATTGATATAAAATTAAAATTAACTTTATCTTTTTCATGATCTTTTGGTCTTTTTGTCGTGTAAGTGACTCTAAATTTAAATCAGATTAAAAAAATTCATTTAGATAAAAACAAAAAATTTAAAAGCCAATACACATAATCAAAATATTCGGGAAATTGTTTTGCCAAACGTGTTGCCATATGGGATGTTCCACTTCCTTCCGGACCACAAAGCAAAAGAATTGGATATGGCGAGTCTATGTTCGGCAATGTACTTAAAATATTAATAAATTTAAACAAAAAAATTCCTATTTAAAAACATATACCTCTCTCTGACTTTATGATCCTGTATAATATTAAAAATAAAATTGGTCATATGATCTCTAGATGCAATATATTCAGCACTAGGATGAAATAAATTTTTGGCATTAACTTTATCATTTGAGTCGATTTTTCTATTATCCAAAAAAACAAGCTTCGGAAGCTTGAAAATAACTGCAGAATAGTAGTCCTCAGCTTCTCGGACTGGATTTGAAATTAAATTTAGATCACGTAGAAGATTTAGGGCAGTCAGGTGCTCAATTTCTGACAGCGATGCAATTCGATTATTTTCAAAATCGATTTGCTCAAGAAATTCATGCTTTTCTGGTATTCCATGTAAGAATTTAATCATATTTCCTGATAAATTCAGAAAGCGAAGGTATTTGAGTGGTTCCAAGCCTTCAATTTTTTTTATTTGGTTCGATCTCTAAATCCGAGAAAAAATTTCAAAATTGAGAATTTGTTATTGTGAATTTTAGTAAAAAAAAATTTATAAAATTTAATAGAACATTAGAAGGACCACCTAATTCGGGATATGGTGAATTTCAAATAAAAATTGAACAAAAATTCGTCATTTTTTGATTAATTAAAATTAAAGTTAATAAATAATATTTAAAAAAATACAACCTCAAAGTGCAATATACTTTGTTGAACATTTGTTGCCTGGAATAAAATTTTTATTTTCTTTATTTTTTTAGTAAATCAAATCAATAATCTATTTAAATCTTATTATGAGAAAAATTATTTTAGGTAAAAATGTGCAATAAAGTATATTAAATAGATATATAATATTATAAAAGAACAAAAAATTCTTCATTTTTTGATAAATTAAAATTAAAATTAATTAAAAATATTAGAAAAGATACTGCAAAATAGTACAACATACTTTCTTGCATCTTTTTGACCTTAAATAAAATTTTTATTTTCTTTATTTTAGTAAATAAAATCAAAAACTTATTTAAATCTCATTGATTCTTGATTTTTTGTCTTTTTTTACATGAAAAAAAATATTTTAGGTCAAAAATGTATGTTTCCGCATATGTTGCAGTATTTTTTCTAATAGTTTTTATTAATTTCAATTTTAATTCATCAATAAATGAAGAATTGTTTTTCAATTTTTATTTGAAATTCACACTACCATTTTCTTGTAACGATTTTATTGATAAGTGAACTACCAAATGGCGAAAGAAAAGTAAGAAATTATATTCAAATATTTTGAAAAACCATTTAGAAATTTTTTAAAAATTGCCTTTAAAAAAATAATTAAATTTAGTTTGTACTTTGAATATGTCAGCTAATCCAATAGACAAAACCAATTTAAATTTATTCTAAAATTCACAAAGTCCTAGAATTTTAACTTACCAAATCAAGGCCAAGTAAAGGTAAGTTTTCCAAGCCTTCAATTTTTTTGATTAAATTGTGAGCCAAATTTAAATTTTTTAAGCGATGGCAGTATTCCAGACCTTCGATTCGCTTTATTTGATTATCTGTATAATTTTTTTTTCAAATTAAATTTAAAAAATATTTTAAAATATACTGTTCAATTGTAGGGATTGAAGATAATGAAAATTTGACAAGTTTCCGATTTCAGTTATTCTATTGAATGAAAAATCGGCTTCTTTTAAATTGTATGATGGCAAAAAATCGAACAATTTTTCAATTTTATTGTTCGAAACATTTAGATAGAGTAGAAATGGTAATTCACTCAGAACAGATAGATCTAAATTGAAAACTTAGTTTTTTAAATAAATAAAGTATAAAACAAAACTACCATTTAAGTTATTATTCGACAAATTAAGAGTTTGTAATTCTTTAAATTTGGACAAACATGCAATGTCGGACAAGTTTAATCCGGGAATCGATAAATTCAAGTAGGAAAATTTTGTTCCGTCTGCCGTGCGTCCCAAATTTGATAAATTTTTGGTCACTAATTCTTCGTCCAGCGCCTGCTTATAGACAAGTAAATACTTAATTTATCAAAAAATATCATCAAAAATCACCAGAATATCTGAACCATCTTTGGAGTCTTCTTCTATTTGGCTTGACATCTTTGAGTTTATGTTGAATCAATCAATTAAAACAAGAACCTTAGTCTCTAATTTATTAAAAAACATATAATTAATATAAACTTATTATAGTATTTTCGTTTTTTTTCTTAAAATAATATAACCATGGAAACGGTAAATATTCCTTAAAAATAATTTTTTAAAAGTAAGAAGTTATACTTTTTTTTCTGCAAACTTAAAAAAAATGTTTAAATATTACATTTGATTTGAATCATGACTTTAAATTTATTTTTTCCATTTTTAAAATAATTTTTTTTCTCAATTTTTCCAAATTCAAACAGAGTATGATAAATATTTTGATTTATTGACAAATAATTTCGATTTAGAAATATCTTAAAATTAAAGTATTTTTTTGTTCTATTCAGATATTTAAATATTAATCGAGCTGATAAATAATTTGGTGAACGTTCAATTCATCGAATTTTTTAAAATTGAATAATTATTTTATTTTTTTACTATAAACATTATTGTTTTTCATAATAACACTTTCTCGTAATTTTTCGTAGTTAATAAATTGAGGATTTGTGAAGTTCATTTCTATTTCGAAAAACATGAATAATTTTTTAATTAAAAGAGATAATATTACATTACACAGTTTTTGCAGATATATATCTTCGGATTTAACAATTGTTAGCATTTTACTAAAATATTCCTTTTAATAAAAAAGTTATTCAAATTTATTTGGAACTGGAAACGATCGAATTGAAATGAGCTTCACAACCCCTATTAAATTTTCCAGTGTTCAATTCATAGACTTTTACAAATTCGTTATTTTTTTACTTTATTTTACCGTAAAAAAAATGATTCTCTAATTTTAAGTAAAATTACAAATTTTTTCTTGATTGGAAAAATTAATCAAAAAAATTGGAAAATAAAATTGTGAATGGAAAAACCCAAAAAAAAAAAATCTGCCGACTTATTGGCATTCTTGAAAATCGGGAATTTTTCGTTTTTTTTTGAATAGTTCAACCAGTCTAAGAAATTTTAAATTTTTTCTCGCTCTAATATACTTTTTAAAAAAACACCATAGACCTTCTATTAGTTTTAGCTTGATTCTAGTTAATTTTAAGAAAAGGGAAGCAATATAGATTTTTTTTATTTTTTAATAATAAGTTTGTTGTGTAAAAATCTTGAAAAAAGATGTCAATATTTTAATTTTTTCAACATTGTTTTTTATTCAAATTATTTTATTAAAGATATTGAAATGATTTTTCCAAGGCGTTGATATTTAAATGTATTTTAATGATATTTTCAACTTGATAGAAAATAAAGTACAAATAATAATAATAATAATACCGTAAACTCGTGACCATTACTCTTCGAACAATGTCAAAATTTTGGTTTATTCCATACGGAACTAATACCATCGAAACCATGTTATAAAATTTTTTTATTTTTTTTTAGAATAAACCTTGACATCTGACTTTAAACTAAGAGTAAGCGCAAAACTTTGATTTTATTCTTAGAATAATTTCGAATTTATTTTGCAATAAACTTAAAAAATTGTAGAGTTAAATACTTAAAATTATTAAATTATTTAAAATTATTTAAAAATAATTCGAAAAATTCTATTTAATTTTATTTTATTTTTCTAAGACAAAACTCGTGACGAAAATGGTAAAATTATTAGGGAAAATAAAAATTTTTTTTTTAGCTATTAAATCGGATTTTTTAATTTTAAATTAAATTTTATTGACACAATGTATATCTTATTTGATAAAAAATTGTTCCTTGTTTCTTCTTTGAATAAAAATAATTTTGAACCATCAATCTTGTATCATCAAAATTTTATACCTGAATATTCAAATATTGAATTTTTAAAAAATTTATTTTAAGAATTTTAATTTTTCGCCTTTTTCCAAAAAAATTTGATCACTATCCAAAGCTTACTAAAGTTAGTATATTTATAAATGGCATTTTTTTTTCTTTTAGATTTAAATTTTGCATTGTTTTAATAAAAGGCAAAGAAATAAACTATTAAAGCTGACAAACTTTCAGAAGCTTCATCGTTTGGTTTGGTGTTTTTTTGGTGGATTTGAAGTCGGTAATTTTAGGTGATAAAATGGCTGATTAGAAACAACAACTAATATTTCATCAACGAAAATGTAATTCTTTGAAATCAAAGTCTCTTTTATGATAAAACCCAATTAAACACTGAAGCTTCTGAAAGTTTGTCAACTTAGGAATTTTTCTTAAACGTCTCAGTCTAAATCCTTAATTTTAGCTGTAATGATTTTGAATAAGCTGAAGGATTAACTTAGAAAGCTAAGAATAAAAAATGAACAAAAAGCAATTATGGCGATAATTCAAAAATGTTGTAAAAATTTTTTTAAAATACGTTTCCTCATTAAAATTTAAATATTCAAAAAAAGTTAATCAAAATAGTAATTGAAAATATGGATATTGGCCTAATCACTAAAAAATTAAACGAAACATAAAATAAAAAAAATTTCATAAATTTACATTTTCTTACGTTTTTTTACTTTTTTTTACAATATTTTACGAAAATTTACTCATTGGAATTATATGTTTTACATAAATTTACGTAAAACTACGTTTTTTTATTTTTTGATAAAAAAAGCTAAATATTAAAAAAAGTTTATTTTTTAAAAAATTGCAAGCAAAATAAAAAAAACAGCAGCTTTTTTTACCCTTTTAGAATTTACGTTAATATACGTCAATTATCGTTAATTTATGTAAATTCATGTAAAATCATCATGACGTAGCAGTACTGTAAATAAAAATTAGAAAATTTTTTTAATCAGATCAGAAATTTTAAAAAATAAGATTTAGTAATTCAAAAAATAAAAAAATAACTCGATTTTTTTCTAAAAATTTATTTCCGGTGTTGTTTATTTTATAAAAGTTTATTTCCTAGTTAATTAAATATTGCTAAATTTTTTAAAAAGTTTATTTATTTGATGGGAAAATTTAACTAGATTTTTATTCGAAAACCGATTATGTGTTTAATATTTGGTGAGCTATAAACTAATTATTAAATAAATCGCATTTTAACAAACTATACAATCTGGATTCTCTTGAATTCTTAAAAGTTGTGTCAGAGCTTTGAACAAATAATTCATGCTCCCGAACCGGCCAGATGGAGCCAAATCATAAAAATGCTCACAAATTCCTCGAGCACTCGGGCACTTTTTTCCTATCGCACAGCACAGAGTTGCGTCACCGTTGTATTTAATTTGTTCCTGTAAAAAGAGCTCATTAGCTCTTATGACAATATCGTCAATTACAATTATTTCATTTAGATAAAATCTTGGTTCATTTTGAGCCAGCATAATCATGAGCATGCAGGCTTCTACAATTAGCTGTCTGTATTCTGGTTCTTTGATTAAATTCAAAGCATCTTCCACCAAAAGCGCAAATTTAAGCTCTTCTTTGGTCATTTCTCTTGTCAAACTTTGATTCAGAATGTATCCATAGATTTCTATACCTTGGCACTAAAATATTTTTTTTAATAGATCAAAAAATATATTTGATTCTGAAAAGTGTTTCTTTTCAAGTTGTCCCTATGATCCGGATCGCCGGATCGAAACAATTTAAAAAAATTAAAAAACAAAATTCAAAAAGCTTATCGTTAGATGTTAAAATAAATCTTTGATTAAATTTAAATAATTTTAATGAAGCATGATTAACATGTTATGGAGATTAAAAAAAAAAAATTTGAAAAAAATTTTCTCAATCCATTGATAAAATCGATTTTTAATTTATTTGTTAAGTTTATTTTCATTTTATTATTTATTTAGAATTCATTATTTGAATTTCTTTTTTAAATTTAATTTTGAATGCTAGATACAAATACTTTTGAAATAAAAAAATTTAAATAAACTTTACAAATTTAAAAATATATTTCAACAATGGATTGAGAAAATGTTTTTTCAAATTTTTTTTTATTTTTTAAATCTACATAACATGTTAATTATGTCACATTAAAATTATTTAAATTAAATCTAAGATTTATTTTAAAATCTAAAGATAAGCTTTTTGAATTGATCATCAACTTCATGATGCCGGTTATCACAAATATCTAATATACATTGTTGTTTAAAAGTCAAAATTTTTAAGTCAATTCCGGACTTAAAATTTGTTTTATATTCAAAGTCTGAGCCAAAGACTTTAATTTTTTCACGTGGCCGGAATGGTAAAATTTTAAATATTAATTTTGGACTTAAAAATTACTTGATTTTTAAGTAAAAGTAAATAAAATTCAGACTTGGATCTTAATTTGGGAATTTTAAACAACTCTGGTAAATGGTTAACATTCTGCTATAAATTCAGACTCTGAATTTTAAAATCCATTTTAAAATATTTTAGCTTAAATTCAGTTTTTATTTTTATTTTAAATTTCTATCTTAAAAATTTTTTTTAACTAAAAAAATACGGGTTCGAATTTTAGGGACAACCTTCTTTTCATCAGCTAAATTTTTTTTTCACAGCTTTTTTTTCAACAGAAAAAATATTTTATTGACCAGAAAAATATATTTTTGTTTTATTTATGTCAAGCTGAAGTTCCTTCAGATTAAAAACTGTGGTTAAGATTATAAAGTGAAATTTAGCCAGGGTTGTTTATAAGTCCCAAAATAAAGTGCAAGTCCGGACTTAAAAAAATTTTTTTTTTCAAAATTCCGAGCCAAAAACTTTAATTAATTAGAAAAAAATAAGTCCAGACTTTGACTTTATTTTGGGACTTTTAAACAACTCTGAATTCAGCTATAAAAAAATAGCTGACTAAAGAAATACAGGCCTTTGTTTTGTGGTTGAAATTTTACTTTTTCTAAAGCCATCCAAACTTTTGAATAGAAACCAATTGAGACCCTGTTCAAGGAACCATCGAGTCTTCTTCGCCTGATCCATTGACCATGCTTGTCCAAATCTGAATCGTTGGAATCTTCGTTGTCATTTTCTTCGGCTGTTAAAAGAATCGGTTTGTTTCTCACCGAATATCCGTGTTTTAATTCATCTCTGAGATGCCTTCTTTCCATTTCAGCTTTTTTGTTGTCGTCCATGTCACAGATAGAGCTAGATGGACGAGTTGAATATATTGATGTGGCTCCCATTTCTTTTCCACTTAAAATCATGTACAACAATGTCTTCATTTCAAATGGGCTCAGATTAAGCAAATGGTCTGTGGCGTCTTCGACTGTAAATTAAATTTTCTTCTTTAGTGAAAAAAGCAAACAAATTTTAAGCATTGTGAAATTTCATACAAATTAAAATAACAAAAATAAAAAAAATTTTAACTTTTTTTCTAATTGTCAAAAACTTGTTCTGCAAACGAAAAAAAGTGAAATAATTTTTGTTTCACCTACAGCGCAAGTCTGCAAAATTTGTGCAAATATAATACTTTTAAATAGAGTGCAATTTTGCAGAATTCGCACAGATTTTGCAGACTTACACAGTTGGTTTCATTTAAAGAACAAGTTAGTGACATTTAGAACGGCTCTTTAAAAGAGCGAAAATATAATCAAACCACAAAAATAGTAAGAAATACCATAAAAACAGTAAATTATACCACTAATTTAATAACACAACCACAAAATAAATTTTCAATCATACATTAAGTTTTTTTTCTACTAATCTAGTTATATTACCTATATAATTCTTATTTAAACCATATTTTGATTGCAATAACCATAAATTTAATAAAATATTATCAAAAGAAGTACAAAAAATAACAAAATAAAAATTTTGCTTACATTTATTCAAACGATAAAATATTTTTTTTCATTTGTGTGTCACAAATTTTACATTTCTTTATATTTCCGAATCTTTAATTATTATAATCAATTTTTAATCCTCTAAAATAATAAATTGTTTATTTTATCATCTTTCAAAAATGAGTCAATTTCAAACCAGTTTTAATTCAAAATAATATTTGAATTTTTTTAGGCGGCCACATGAATTTTAAGATTTTTAAAAAAAAAAAATTCAAGTCAAGTCTAATGACTTGATTTAACTATATGACTTTAAAACAACTCTGGTTTGAATATCTCGCTCCGCAGGTCTCCTGCTGTAGCTTATTATTATTATTAATAAATTTAAGCGAAAGTATTTTTATTTTGTTTTTTTTTTACTTCTTTTGATAATTTTTTATTAAATTTATGCTATCAAAATATGGTTTAAATAAAAATTATTGGTAACAAAAAAAAAAACTTAATGTCAGATTGAAAATTTAATTTGTAGTTGTGTTATTAAATTAGTGGAATAATTTATTATTTTTATTTTTATAGTTTACTATGGTCCTTTATAAAATCGACACCCCCAATTTTGAATAAAAAAACCATATTAAATTTTCACCCTAATTTTTAAAATAATAACTCCTTTGAATTAAATTAGAAATATAAATTAAGATTTACATCTGATTTAATAAAACGTTACTTTTTTTTGAATATTGACACAAATTAAATTAAAACGATACCTAATTTATTTAAATGAAACCATTTTTTTTGACACTTAAAAAATCCAATTTAAGAAATTGAAATTAATAAATTGTCAGCATATTGTTTCTTTTAACTTATTTATCTTTTTTTTTTTATTATTCTGAAGGAGCATTAGCTCGGTACAGATAAATAAATAAATGTTCCATTAATCAAAAATGTCTAGTTCTGCAAGTATTCTAACAACAGTAGCTGCACGTCAAAAAAATGCAATTTTGATTCAGTTGGAATGGATAAACCAATACAAGCTAACCGAAAAAAGGGAAGACCAAAAGATACAGCTGGAGCTCTTGAACATCAACCAAAAGAAACACAAGCTTTAACTTCAGCACCAAAAGGAATTGAATCTGATGACGGTTCAAATGATGAGTCAATACAACAAAATATATCCAAGAGACCAAGAATAAATTCTCACACCAAAAATAAAATTTGGAGCAAAAATGACTAAGAGAAGATACTGGGCTTGTCCATATAAATGTCATAAAAAATTATATCTTTTGTGATAGAAATAAAAAAATTTTTTTTTTAATACTTTTGGTATTTTTCTAATTAATGTGGTGTCAATGTGAAAAAAAAGTGCCATTATATTTTTTTCTTATTAATTGGGTAAAAAAAATTAAATTCTAGTGTATTTTATTCAATATATTTGAGGTATATAAAATAAATAAGTAGAGTGCAAAGCAGCATGTATACAAATTCTTTTAGAAAATAAAATTTTATGTAAAGGACAGATTTATGTTATTTGAACTCAAAAAATTAGTCCAACCTGTAAGCCGCCTCATGGTCCAGCAGGACCCCCCATCATAAGGGCCAATTTCGATATTTTGGACGATAAAACTTCCAAAAGATAATTTTAACCTTATCTGGGTAATCGAGGACGCTTAATAAGAATATCTGCAAAATTTCAAGCGTCTTTGTTATGTTTTTTACGAGATATCGTTAAAAGACCATTTTTTTCTGTATCTTAAGTATAAAGCGTTATAACTCCTGAACCGAATTATCAGATGGTTTGATAAATGCATCATTTTGTAGAGAATTAAATTTAGAAAAATTGTTCGAGGCACTTTTTTAATATAGAGTTTAGTTTTTTATTAAGATTCAGTTGAATAAAAACTAATTTTTAAAATAATGATTTATTTCAAAAGAAAATACTAAAAACCTTCTCTTTTTAATGCTTAAAATCTTAAAATAAGAAAAAAAATTAAAAAATTACTGATAATATGATTTCAATTATCTGATCTTAAATTTTCCAAAACAATATCTAGATGAAGAAAATCAAGTTCTTCAGTCGAAAAAAGTCGAAAATCGTATCATTGTCAGTGGAATAAATGACACTTTGCTTATTTAAAACCAATCGTTCTCCAAAAGTTAAATTGGACTAATTTTTTTTTTAAATGAAAGCTGAGGTCAAATAACATAAAAATATATGTCCTTTACTTAAAATATTATTTTCTAAAAGAACTCGTATTCATGCTGCTTTGCACTTTATTTTGAACAAGAGTTAAAAATAAATTTTTTTTGTATTAGAAGTTTTGTATGAAATTTCACAATATCTAAATTTTATTCCAATTTACCTGAGCAATTTAAAGTGCGCTCTAGCTCTCCTATCATCACTTGGGTAATTAGACCTAATCTTAAACGAATCATTCCTTGAAACAACTGAGGTTCAGTTCCAATGAACAAGGCTAGATATATCAAAAGCTCTTGTGTGATCATCATCATACTTATGTCCTTATTCCAGGCTTGTTTTATCAAGCTGAATATTTGATCTCTCGGTAAGGGACTAAGTGAAAATTTGAAAATTTTTTTATTTTAGCTTAGTTTAATTGCACTTACGATTTAATGCTTATTTCACTATTGTTTCCCATTGAGGGAAAACCAATCGAGATTTGCTTTTGACGCACTATTAATGTCAAAACAGCCTATTTAAGTGAAAAAATTTTAGTAAGAATTTTTTTTGGGGGAAAAAGAAGGTTCCTTTTAAATTGGTTTAATTGGCTAAATTTTGATAGGTTTTTTCAGAGTTGGTCATAAGTCAAAGTCAAAAAGTCAATGAAATTATTTTTTAATTTTTATGAAATTTCTTAAAAGAAACTTTTTGACATTTTTTCAAACTATTTTTAAAAACTAAATGTTGCCAATGAACGAAACATATTGAATAATTCAAAATGTATATGTTCATTAATTTTTAAGACTTTATAGAAAAAAATTCAACTTTTACTTTAAAAAAAAAAAGTTAATTTTTGACTTTTGACCAACTCCCAGATGATTCAGATAATTTTAGAGTGTCCTTTTTAAATAAAATTAAAACTGAAATTAATTATTAATGCTTATTTAAATTAAAAGTTTTCTTTTTAAAATAGGCTTTTAATGTTTGATACTTAATCTAGTTTAGAGTAAATTTTATTTTATTTAGCTGTCAAATATTGACCAACTCTTTCCAAAAATTTAAGTAATAAAAGTAAAAGTGTTGGATACGGTTAAGACAAACCGGTCCATTACACGGACGGTTTTTTGCAGTCATTTGACCGGTCAGCCAGGCAGTCTAATTTTTGGACCGCCAAAATAAACGGCCTAAAAATACGAACGGTCAAAAATACGCCCAAATTTTTGGCGGTTAGCCACTTAAATTGATATTTTTTTCGAAAAAATGTTTTTAATTTTAAATAACTTGTTAAAATAATAAAAAAAGTAGAAAAAAATTTTCTTAATTTAATTTAAAAAGTTTTTTAAAATTTTTTTATTTTATTTTTCAAAACTTTACAATTAAGTTACCGCCCACCAAAAAGTTGGCCGGTTTTTTGGCCGCCCGTATACTCTAGACCGTTTATTTTGGCGGTTCAAAAAATAGACCGCCTGGCTGACCGGCCAAATGACCGCCCGTTTAAAGGTTGTCCGGCTAATGCGGACACGGTTTCTGAAAATTTTGGCCGGATCCTAACACTAATAAATAAAGTATGTCCATTTGAAATTTCAGCTCATTCTTTTAAAAATCGTAAAGTTATTTTTTTTTTTAATTTGCCTCCGAATCTAAGAATTTGAAAAAATAAAATTTTACCTTTGACAACTGATCAGACGTTAGTTCGAGCATGCCAGCTGAATGTCTAACCAACCACCACATTTTCCTCAAAGAAGCTTTTTCATAAACATTGATTATTAAATCTCTTAGTTTATTTCCTTGGAAATAGTTTTTATGAATTGACGGTATTTCCCAGTCTAAATCTCTTAAAAAAAATATATATATATATTTTTTAGTTTGAATAAAATTTTACTTGGTTTCATAAAGGTAGTGTAAGATGTCAGCCTCATCATGTAGCGACTTGTTTTCGCGCAGCAAATTTAGTAGATCATCATCATTCATTTTTTGGTAAGTTTCATTGGGAATACTGGAACGTGATTGCTGTCTTTCGTTCGCTTCCTCTTGGTTTTTATTAACGAGAGCAGATTTTGTTTTCTCAATTATTCCTTTAAAAAAAAAATATAATATTTTTGTCTAAAATAATTTTAATAGTTATAGTGCTGTTTATTATTGTTGTTTAATTATATTAGTAGATTAAAGTGAATACAGTGAGATTAAAGATTTTTTTTTATCAAAGATACTAGTGTAACTTACTTTTGGGATCAATAAATATATGTGCAAAACTTGGTCTCTTTGCATTATTATTCACTAAATAATTTTTAAAGATATTTATTTCAAATGATAGATTCATAAAAGAAGAGCAAAAGGGAGATAAAAAAATAAATTTAAAAGAATGTAAAATTTGATATCAAAATATAAAAAATTATGATTACTTGGACATTCTGAATATTGAATAGATCTACTTCTTTTAACTATTCCCATTATTGAACCCAGTTTTTTTGATCGATTTTGATTTTTATTTAAGTTATTCAAAGAAATTTGAGATAAATTAATGGTAGTGAGAAGATTTGGTGTTCCAGATTTTTCAAGATCACACAGAGATGCCTTATAGCGATTTATTAAGTCACTTGCTTTTGTTAAAGTTGAATTTTGTTCCTCCAGATATTTCAAAACTTGTTTTTCGCTTTCTAAAATTTTCTTATTTTAGATGTGTCCGATTTTATTTTTGTATATTAGTTACCGATTCCGTCTTCACCAGTTCCAATAAATGTCAAACTTGTGAGACATGCTGTTTTAATAAAATCTTCAAGTTTTCCAAGCTGAACTCTTTGTGGAAAAAAAATGTTAAAAACCATCATTGTGAGTTGAATGAAGTTTAGAGCAATATAGCTGGAGCAAATTGCAGAATGATAATACAATTTCTTCTGTTAATTTAAAAAAGACTAATGAAGAATGAGAAATATTGAAGAAAATAAAACATATAAAAAAATATTGATTTAATTGATGAGAATAAAAAAACATTACCAATTTTATAAAATGATATTAAATTAAAAATCCAATTTTTTTTTTTAAATTTTAGATTAAAATTTAATCAATTTAAAATTAAAGATAAAAAGAAAAATTCAAATCCTTTGCGGAAACAAACGAATTATCTTTTACACCTAAATTTTAAGGTATTTTAACACATTTTTTATCATTATTAGTTGAAAAATTAAAATTGAAATTGATTTTTGTAAAAAATTTTTAAATTTTTCAAACTGGAGGTTTTTAACTATTTAAGTTATTTTTAATGTAATTTATGTTTTATCTCTTTTTGATTTTTTATAGTTTTGTGTCATTAAAGAAGCTAAAATATGTAAAATTGATTATATGTTTTTTTCTCTTTTCTATTCAGTGCCGATTTGACAAGTGGATTCCAGGTAATTTTACGTAAAATTTCGTAAATTTACGTAAAAATTGGTAAAAATTATAAGACCAAAAAAAGCTCAATTTTTTGAATTATTTTTATTTTTAATAAAATTTTGAAAAAAATAGTTTCTATTTATTAGTTTAAATTTTTACCAAAAGTAACTTTTTTTACTAATTTTTACTTAAATTTAGGTAAAAAAAAGCTAAAATATAGGAAAAAAAAAGTATTTTTTGAAAAAAAAATAAAGAAATTTTTATTTTTCCTAATAAGCTAATAATTATTTTTACTGATCATTTACTTATTTTTTACTGGTGTTTTATCTTCAATTTATAAAGATGTACACAAAAAGATGTATAAAGATGGTAAAGTTAAAGCTAACTGTTAATTTAGCACCTGAACATGTAAAAACTATTTAATAATATTTGAAAAATTTAATAATAGTAATAATTATTTGGAAAATTTTGAAATTATATTGTAGCAGTCCGCAGTTAAGTTAGTGACCCAAATCGATTTTAGCTCTAAAAATATTTGTTTAAAAAAAGAAACGTGGTACGAAATCCAAGGCAAAAGACTGGTACGTAAAGAATATAAATTAAATTTAAATAAAACCCATTTTGTACATTAACAGATATTTTAAACCAGAGTTGTTTAAAAGTCCCAAAAAAAATTTTAAGTCATTAAAAAAAAATTAAGGACTTTGGTCGGACTTTTGAAAAAAATAAGTCCGGACTTGGACTCAACTTGAGACATGTGACTTTTAAACAACTCTGTTTTAAACTGATAGAATAAACTTTTTAAATAAATAAAAGATTAATGTTTTTGACGAAAAAAAAATTATTAGCCTTTTATTATCATTCTACAGTTTTCTCCAGCTCTAATGATTATTCTATTATTCAATTTCAGATATTTACCGTGCACCATTTATGTATCCGCTGTAAAGTTTTTTAATAGTTGAAATTAGCTGAGAGTTAAGAGCTTCATGAGCATCTAAAAATATTTTTTAATTTTTTTTCGGAAATTTCTTAATTTGTGTCATAATTTAAAAATTTTAAAAAAAAGAGGTTTTTGATAGGTTGTTTAGATTTAAAAAATTACCGTAAATTTCTTTTGTTACTACAAAAACAACAGTCGGTCTTCCAGGTATGTTGTTCCAATTTCTTTCTATAAAAGACAAATAAGTACGAAATGAGTCCAAAGTGAAGTCGATATCGGAAGCCAAATAAAAAGATTTGTGATCCATAAACTTAAAAATTAAATTCAGAAAATTTTCATTAATAATTCAAATAGACCATTGTGCAATTTCATACAAAACTTCCAACACAAAAATGAAAAAATTTTCTAACTTTTGTTCTTACGGGTGATGCATAAGCAAAGAGCCAAAAGTTTAGTTAACTTGCCCAATCATACAAATGATCAGGTGATCCTCTATTTATATATATATTTATAAACTACTAAACATTAGCTATTAAATTACAAAAAAAAATTTTTTAAATGGGACTTTCTGTGTCTGAACGAGAGGCTTTTTGAAAAGCAATCAAAAATATGATTTCACAAATGACAAAATCCGATCTTGTAGCATACTTTTCAAAGCAAGGCATCGCTCGAAGCACAATATATAATGCGATCAACCGTATTCAAATTGGAGATCCTCTACTAAATTTTCTAAATTTTTTTACAAATTGAAAAAAAATTAAATATCAACAAAGTTATGGTCTTTTTTAGGTTTTTGTGCGTTCAAATCATCAATTTGAGCATCTATATCCACGAATGCTTGAATAAAAGCCTTCTCCCATTTATACATGAGTATCATCAAGATCTTGACTACGTTTTTTTTTGCCTGACTTAGCATCTTCTCACTATTCTATTCTAAGCACAACATGGATGAACGAAAATGTAAATTATGTGACCAAAGATATCAACCCGCCAAATGTCCCTCAAGCGCCTACAATCGAAAATTTTTGGGATTGTTTAGTTTAGTTAATTTAAGTGAAAAAGTATAAAACGGAGGTTGACAAGCCTCAACTGAGCAACAGCTGATTAACTGTATTAAAATGAAGTTGAAAGAATTCGACTTTAATTTTGTGAAATCCCTTATGGCGGGGGTCAAAGCAAAGCTCAGAAAAATCGGCCACGATGAAATTATTTAATTAATTATACATTAATTATTTAAAAATCATAATTCTATTAAAAAATAAAGGATTTTGTATAAAAGTACGGTCTTAGAATACTACGCCTGGAAATATTACGGTTTCAAAAGTACGGTATGAAAATAGTACGGTTTGATAAAAAAATTTTTTACGGTCAATTATCATAATTGAATGAAAATTAATAATAAATTATTTAAAAATCTGACACAATAATTATATTATTATTTATTTGTTAACTGTACCGAGCTTAAGCTCCTTCAGAATAAAACCAAAAAAAAAATCAAAAAAATAAATTAACTATATTTAGAAAAAAATTTTGAACTTAATTTTATTTAACTAAATTACTTTTTTTGTATCTTTTATTTAAACTATTATTCTATGCAAAAAATATAAATAATTTCCATATAAGCTGACTAAAACAGCCTCGGCTGGGGTCATTTAAATAAAATTTAAAAAAAAAATAATAAATAAAATGAAATAAGAATAGAGTTAAATAAAAAAAAAAAAATCAAAAAAATAAACTTAAAAATAAAGTAAAATGGGGTAGGAAGACAAGAAATTATGCTTTAGTATTTATATAAAGCTTAAAAAATTTTAAGCTTGATAAATGATCAATAATCTTGCAAGCTTCTAATTATTACTTTGGCTAAGACCAAAGCGTATTATGTAATTTTTGTTCCCAAATCAAGAGCTACATTTTGTTTATATGGTCGAAATGATATTTCAAAAAGGTGGCAATGACTGTGACTTATTTGCATTGACGTATGCTTATGAGTTATCTTTAAAACGTGATCCCGCCAACTGTACTTATGATCAAGATTTTATGCGCTATAATTTTAATATGTATGTATTTTATTTTATTTAAAAAATAACTTAGGGGTGACCCCAGGGCACGTCCGAATGGTTCAAGACCTTCGTTTGAGCCCGCATTAAAAAGAAAAATTGATATAAATTTAGATGACCGAATAAAATTGGAAAAAAATAAAAAAATCAGATAAAAAGTTATTCAATTAAAGCTTAGTTTTATGTAATAATATGTATGTAAAAACTCATCATTTAGATGCTTTCAAGTCATTTAATACAAATGAAGAGCAAAAATTACAACTTTTTACCATTTAATTTTTTGTGTTTAATTGTATCATTTTTTTTAATTATATGTCAACTATGTATTTTTTTTATATCATTTTTAATTAAAGAATTTGATTAGCTTTTATTCAGAACCGTACTAATTTCAGACCGTACTTTTGAAACCGTACTATTTTCAAACCGTTCTATTATACAGCAAATCAAAAATAAATACTTTACAACATAAAAAAAACATAACTTAATATCATTTTTATTTTTTGAGATATTCGCTTTTTGTCCATTTACCTAATGCACAATGGCTTCAAATCTAATAAATAAAAATGACTTACACCAGCAGTAAAAACAAAAATTTGACCATTCATTGTATATAATTTGCTGGCTTTGAAAATAAATATCAAATAATAAAAACAAATCAAAAAGAAAAAGTGTCTTTTTACTTGAAAGATATCCAATATCAGTCTCAGGCCTTCCGGTCAGACCAAGTCGCTCATTTTTGCCCAAAAATGAATAAATGTAAGCTAACACTTTTGCTGGATAGATTTGAATTGGCGCCACATCATTTACAGTTTGAACATTTATATTGTGATCTTTGGCCAGTTTCATTTGAACATCATCATTTTCGGCCAGAACTGCCACCTGAACAACCAGATCCGGCTTCGGTTGAATTGCTAGTCTTCGGTTCAACGGGTCCAGCTCACCTGGAGCAATTAGATTATCTCGCAACAACTTGCTTATTATGTACAGCGACTGGCCCCACATGTGAGGAACTTTTCCCAATGGCACTCTGTCTTGGGACTTGGGATTTTTGTACTCTTCTTCGACTTTGTAGGCTGGCACAGCGTACAACTCAGGCACCAATCTAACCGATTCGGCGTCTTTAATCAACACTTTTTCCAGATTTTCTGATACTGCGTCAACTTGGTCATCATTGTTGTAAAACAGTCCATCTAGAACCAGATAGCACCAAAACAAGGGCCATTCGCACTCGATGTTTTCGAAAATCTTCAGCTCCCATGGCTCGTAGTGCAACCGGGACGGATCTTCTCTGGCTGTTTTGTAGCCGTCGCGAATAAATCTACAGCAGCCGTACCTTCCTTGAAGTTTTGAGAGTATTTCGTGGCGTGTTGTGTTAACCAGTTCCATGTCATCTAGAGCAAAGCCGGGATAGGAAATGATGCTTAGAAGAGCGGCGTCCGTTTCTTTTGAGTTTGACTCTCGCGGCAGCATACACGTTAGAATGGTGTTGCACCAGTAGATGGTATCGGACATGACGTGAATTACACTGGCATCGCTTCCTCTCGAGCCGAACAGGTCCAGTTCGTCCATTGCTTGGAGAGCGGCTTTGGCCATTCCGATTGAGCTTGCGTTGAGTTCGGGCAGGCCGTGATTTGTTTTGTCTCCTCTCTCCCAAATGCCATAGTCAGGTATCTGATACGAGTTTTCTATGTAGAATATCAAATTCTGAATAAACAGCACTTCGTCCAGTGTGTACACGATTTGAAGACCAGACGCGGTCATTTCCGCAAGGCAGAGCAGATACAGCGACACGGCGTCGATTTGCAAATGGCCCCACTCAAGGTCTCCGACGACTGTGGCACAATTTTTGGATGAATATTTTGCATGCAAGCTATCTCTAGGATCCAGTGTGTACTTGAATCGTTCCACTTTTTTTATTTGCAGAATCATCGCCTGCAGCAAGCCTCTCATTAGCTTTACCACAGATTGTTCCAATTCGTAAGCCTTGGCTCTTCCATAGTCTTTGTCGGCGTGCTTTTTGTAAGCCAAAGCAAGTGCCCAAACAGCTAGTATCGAGTAGACGTCGTCTCTCACCCAAGAATGATCGCTTTCATTGGAGGCTGCGAGAAGACCTGTCACCGGGTCCTTTTTTAAATAAAAATTTTAGAAAAAAATGTCCAAATTTTACTTGTAATCCAAGCAAACTTGATGAGCTAAAATTGTTTTGTTCACTATTTTGTTGTAATAGTCCAGTTTGGTGCCAGAGTCTCTTCTCACTCGTACTTTTGCTCTTGATAAGGAATTTCTTCGCGACATTTTTGGTTCAGATTTTTTCTTGTTGTTGCTGTTGTTGATTGGGAAAATAAAAGTATCAAAAAATCATTAGCTAAAAGATTTTCAGAGCATAAGATCTATTTAGAAATGCAAATAAAATAATTTGGTATTGAAGATAATTGAAAATAAGAAGAAAAAAATTAGCACAAAATAGCGTTATTTATTTAGAGGGAATTAAAAAAAAATTTTTTTGGAATTTTACAAATTCAAAGTGATCAGCAGCAAAATTAATAAAAAATTTTTATTTAATTATTGGTTTGAGATTAATTTTTTTTCACTTTTACATAATTCTTGGTAAAGATTGTTTGAGGCAATTTTTTTGTATTCAATAAAATCAACAAAATACAAACATCTAATTCATAATTTGAAATTTCGCTCAAAAATTATAATTTATTAATTGCTTAGCTGATTAATAATGAGTTAAGACTCTATATTGAAATTGATGCAAAAACAAATGTACAAAAAATCAAAATCTAACTAAAATATATTTGATATTAAATATTTTTATATATTTTTGAACACAAGTTTATTCAAAAGTGTAATGAATAAATTAAAATAAAAATTTTTACAGTTATTTTTAATTTATTTGTTTAAAAAGAAAATAAATTAAGTTTTTTTATTAAACATTTGTGCTGGTCTTTTCTTGAAAAAGCTCTTGTGCCAGCGCATGTTCATGTTTCTGAGGTTCTGAGGTAAAATTACGTATAATTACCAATTTTTACGGAAAAATTGGTTGAAGCCAAAAGGGCCACAAAAAGATCATTTTTTTTTTGGTTTAAGTAAAATATGCAAAAAAAAAAAATTAAAAAAAATATCTGCCTTTTATACAGACTTGTTTATAAGTCACAGTTTTAAGTTTAAGTCACAAAAATTTTTATCAACATCTGCTTCATTTGAACCAGTTGAAAGAATTTTTTCATAATTTGGTTACATTAACAGACCACATAGGTCAAGATTAACAGCCAGGAATTTGGAAGCAACTACTTTATTGGTATCAAATATGGATTTATTAAATCATTGACTTGACTTAAAAAAAAAAAAAAATTTAAGTCATTGATTTGACTTGACTTAAGACTTGTGACTTAAAAACAAGTCTGCTTTTATATTTTTCCGTAAAAATTGGTAATTTTACAATTGAGTAAAATACGGTAAATTTAAATTTTTCTAGCAATTGATAAAATATCTGCAATATGGTCTTTTCTTGAATATGCTCTTGTGCCAGCGCAGGGGATCTATTAAAACATAGAAAAAAAATATAGAATTTTATTCAATATAAAAATGTCAATATGTAAAAAATAATATTTTACTCTTTAATTAATATAATTAATAAATTATCTAAAAATAAACAAGTAATACCATTAAATTAAATTGTTTTTGATTCGAATTGTGAAACAATTTTTTTGATTTTTTTAATTGAGCTTAATATTTTATTTTTTTAATCAATTCTTAAAAAAAAATTCTTAAAAAAAGATGCGTGAGCTTTTACAAAAAAAGTTTTAGTTTTTCTACATATCCTAAATTATTTTTTTTTTCAATATTATTATAGTTTTATTATGTTTTTGTTATTCTACATTATTTTTTTTGGCAATTCTATATTTTGTATACCTCCGCCAGAGACTGTTCATGTTTCTAAAAAATGCTTTGTTCTTTGACATTTGGCTAGCTAAAATAAGTAATGCATGAGTCTAACAGAACTTGTATCTCTATAAGTTTGTGAGAATTAGTATAAAAATACCTCTTTTATTAGATGAAAAAAAAATTAAAGGTGTTATTGATGAAAAAGTAGCCCTGATAGACCAGTTTCAATTTTAAAACAGGTTTTAAGTCTGGAATAATGAATGATACTTATCCTTTATTATATCACTTTCAAATTATTGAATATAAAACAAATAATTTATTAATTGATAAGGCTAAATGAATGAAAAATACATCAGAGTTGGTTAAAAGTCAAAAATTAAAGTTAAAAATCTTAATCAAATCTTAAAAGTCAAAGGTTGAAATTTATATTTCTAAAACTTACCTAAAATTTAAAACTTTTTTATAATAAATTTTATTAAAAAAACTATTAACATTTTGACATTTTTTCAATCTATTTTAAAAAATAATTGTTTCCAGTGAGCTAAATATGTTAAATGACTTGAAATGTCCTTCTCATTAATTTTTACAACTTTAAGAAAAAATTAAAGGTGTAAGTTAGACTTGACCAACTCTGACTTACTCTTTTATTTTTAAAGTTTAGGAGATCAAAAAAAATTTTTTTAAATTTTTTTATAAAAAAAGAATAATTTTATTAAAATTTCTATTCTGAAAAAAACATTTATTCATTATCAAAATCACCACTCATTTAATCTGGTATCTTTTTCTTCGTTTTAAATTATTTTTGGGGTTCCTTCATTTACCGTTGGTTTAACTTGCTTCTTTTTCTTTTTTTAAGATTACTTGAATCAGCAATTCGAAAACTTTAAGAGCTAAATTCTGTAATATTTTGGTTTTTATAAAATTTTCTAAAAAAAAATTTATTTTTTCACTTTTCAAAATATCAAAAAATAATTTACTAAATTTTACGTTAAATTACACTTTGAATTATTTTTTCTAGGTAAAACTAAATATGTTTGATATCATTTTTATATATATTTGAACACAAGTTTATTTCAGAGTGTAATGAATTCATTAAAACAAAAATTTTTTACAGTTGTTTCATATTTATTTGTTTAAAATGAAAATAAATTAAGTTTTTTATTAAACAATTGTGTTGGTCTTTTCTTGAATATTCTCTTGTTCCAGCGCATTTTCAGGTTTCTGAGGTCCTGAGGTAAAATTACGTAATTTTACGCTAGAAAAAATTTAATTTTACCGCATGTTACTTTTGTAAAATTACGTAAAATTACTGATTTTTACAGAAAAATTGGTTGAAGCCAAAAGGGCCACAAAACGATCATTTTTATTTTGGTTTAAGTAAAATATTCTAAAAAAAAATGAAAAAAATATTTTTTGAGGTAAAAAATAGTTAAAAACAATGAAAATTTATTTTTTTCTTTATTTAAATTTTAATTTCAAAACTAGTTCTGTGAATAAGCATTTTGGAACAAATATAGTTGCATCAACTGTTTAGAAGCAGCTTTGTTTCTTTTTGTCAGCTTTGTTAAATTTGCTAAAAATGGAACTGCGGCAAATTTTAAAAACTAATACCTCAAGTTTTTGATATTAATATATTTCTTCAAAAATTAACAATTACATGTGTTCAATTTCTTGACTTTCTCAGTGATTTTTATTATCTTGTTTGAACTATTTCATGAAAAAAATTCTTGAGTGGAATATTCCAAGGTCCATTCAAGCTCAAATAATGAAAAAAATTATCAGATAATGTCAAGATTGTTTTGAGGAAAAAAAAAAATTTCATACAAGATTTAGTTATAGAATTTTTTGTCACTTTTTAATTTAGCATTATTCTTAAAGCTAATTTTAAAATATTTATTTCAAAAAATATATTTTTCAATTGGAATTTTCAATTTTCTTTTAACTTCAAAGCTATTGTGGTTTTTATAATTGATTATTGATTTTAAAGAGAAATTTTGCAAGAATTTTGTTTGCATTGCAAAATTTCAATAACAACAAAGTCTTATTATGTCGTCACCAAATAATGCAAACTTTATATACCTAGATTTGCCAATTAACCCTTTTATTAAACAAATAAAACAAAAGTTTATTTTTTTCACTATTTCTCAATAATTTTTGCAATTACATATCAGGATAACTAAATCCCTAATGCTTTCTTTTTTTCAAATACATTCAATTCATAATTTATTTCATAATTTATTAAGTTTTGCTCGACGCATATGCTATTTGCTTTTCCAATAGATGCATTATTTAAAATATTTTAAATGCACGAAGAATTTGCTTTTAGACCTTTCTTTTTTTCTAATGAGCTTCTTTAAATTTTAATAAATTTACCTCCTGACAAAATATTTATTTTCCTATAGTTAATCTTACTTTGCAAATTTAAATCTCATTTAATCATCGGTTCAATAAAAAAAAATTTAAATTTTTTAATAACTAGATAATATTCAAAGCTGATCATTGTTGTTTTTAAAAATGGTCGATCCGGCAGTCCAAAATACAGAAGAATTCAAGCCAAATTTGGAAAAACTCAAAAGACTTCAACAACAAGCTAGTTCAGTTGTAATTGGCGGTAAAGTATGTACCATTTAAAAAAAAAATAATTTAGAAATTTTTGAGAATTTGTCAAAACTCATTTAGAATACATTTTTATTTTTTCCTAGGGTGTTCCAAGACGCAAGAAGAAAATCATCCACAAGACTGCTTCGACTGATGACAAAAAGCTTCAATCTTCTTTAAAAAAGCTAACCGTGAATCATATTCCTGGAATTGATGAGGTAAACATGTTTAAAGACAATGGTGAAGTGATCAATTTCGTCAATCCAAAAGTTCAAGCCTCTTTAACTTCGAACATTTTTGCCATCAGTGGTCATTCTGAAACCAAACCACTTACAGAAATGCTTCCAACCATAATGCAGCAATTGGGTGGAGATAACATGTTCAATCTAAAAAATTTGGCCAAAGAATTGGAGAAAACAGCACAAGAATTAAAAGTAAATCAGGGTACCGAAGCAGCTCAAGATGAAGAAATACCAGAATTAGTCGAAAATTTTGACGAAGCTTCTAAAAATGAGAAAATATAATTTTTAATTTTCTAATTATTAAGTTTTAATAAATCATCAAGATTAAAATAAAGAGATTTAAAAAACTAAAATTCTTCTAGCTTCTTCAATTAACTCATTCCAAACTCTTGATACTAGCAAGTCAAATTATTCCTACTACTCACAATTAGGGCCGCCACAAAGATGAATTCTTTTAACTCCAAATTTTTTTAATTGGGAAATGGTCAAAGGTTTTTTTTTTTTTTAATATATAGAATCAAAAAACTTCCTATTAAATTTAAAAAATATAGGTCGGTTCAAAAATTTACAAATTCAGATAATCCAAAAGATTAAACAATTATATCAATTATTTTTCACACTTTATGATTAATTTTTATTTTCCCCCTATCATAATTATTTTGTTAACAAAAAAAAAATTTCTAAACTTATGTAAACATATTTCTCTGTCAATTTGTAAAAGGACTTGGAAAATAATAAAATTTTACATTTTTTTTGACCAGGCATTTAAAAATTCAAAAATTTTTTAATTTAAATTTTACAAAAATTAAACAAAAAACTTCATTAATAATTTAATTTATCAAATTTTTTTATTCAAAAATCTATTCATGACATCTCAAGTCAAACTTGAACTCAGCTTTTCCAGAAGAGTATCTCACAGTGCACACTCTACTGCCAAAGAAATTCCCTAAATATTATTAGAAGACATTTTGTATATAAAAAAGATTTTCAGTGTAAGAATGCTTTTTTTTTGTTCGAAAAAAATTAAATATCTTAAAATAACTTTTAAACTGCAAAATACTCGGAGCCATTTTGTTTCTTTTTGGTCTTTATCTTTATCTAGCAATTTCTTGAGTGTTCATTCTTTTAATAAAACTACAATCGGATTCATTTTCCAAATCAATCATTTTAGAATTTGGTGAAAAAATTTTTAAAATTTTGGAAAATAATTCTAAAATAAAAAAAGTTTTTTAAATCAAAAATGTTGTTTATATTAATTAAAAGTTATTTAAAATTCATAAAGCATTTTTTTAAGTGAATTTTTTTAATGATTAAAAAGTAATTTTAGTTACAAAAACACTTTGTAGCCATTTTAAGCGATGTGGATAATAATATTGGTTTAACTTGGTACTAAAAAAATTATATGCAATTTTTTTTAGATTTATTTGTAATAATCTTTAAAAAAAATTATTCTTAGTGAAAAGCTTACTTCTTCATGCAAAACAGTGAAGAATGATAAGACCTAAACTCAAAAAAAGGTCACATACTAAAGATTTGATTTATCATTGAATAAAATTTTTTTAAATTTAACTTAGTCAGATGAAACAATTGCTTAGCCTCAGAGTTTTATTACTGAAATACTTTTGAAACTTTATCTCAATATTTAAAAAAAAATTAAAAAACAAAAAATTTAAGAAAAGATTTTAATGTTGAGCATTTTTAAAAAAGAAAAAAAAGATAGTAATTATAAAAGTAAATAAATTTTTCTTGATCTTTAAACTAAAGTAATAGTTTATCTTTTTTATTTATTAAGTTTTAAAAATTTGTACTATAAATTTCCAGTGTCATATATTTGCCTTTAATATTTACCCTTAAAAAAAGTCTTATTAATATAATTAGATAATTTTTGATAATTTCGGAAAAAATTAAGTGTAAAAAAATAAGAATTTTTATTGTGTGGAAATATTCAGAAATATAATTTTCCTTCATTTAACTTTTTCATTCACATCTGATTCATTCTTGGTTCAAAAGTTGTTTGGAATTGAATAAAATTTGGTCTAAAAAATGAACAAAAATTAAAAAGTTAAATGATTCATTGATTTCATTAAAGCCTGACTAAAGAAAGTGAAAAAAAAACTTGTAAAATAATCTCAGCATTTCAAAAAGCATAAAAAAAAAATTTATTTTTAGAGATTATTTTACAGTTTTTGGACTATGTGAAAGGCTTTTCAAAGATTATAATTAGAAATTTACATCATTCGAATTGGGATTGAATTGGTCATTTTCAGCATCACTTTCATCAGAGCTATCAGTGCTCGTAAAATTATCTAAATAGTAAATATAAAAAAAAGCATTTATTTAACCAAAAAGATTACTATCGCTTTTTATCTTTCGGTCGGATGTTAGAATTTTGTAACATTCGTTGCAAACACGAAGCGGTTCATCAGATTGAGATTGAATAAGAAATTTATTTTTGGAACAATCTCCGCAGATGACATAACCACAGTTTCTACAATGGTGCTTAAAAATGGCAATTTTTTAAAATTTAATTTTTAAATGTTTAATTTTGAATAAAATAAATAAAAATCTATGTTCGAAATTGTTTGATTTTTGATATTATTGGGACTTTAGATCAATTTTGAATATTCAAATAAATATTGAAAATATATATGTAGCTTATAAATTTGTAAAATAACAATTGCAGAATCTAAAATACCTATGCAAATAATAATATTTTATTTTTGGTTTGACTAAGAATTTTAAAAATTGACAAGACACATCAACTTATTTTAATGTTTAAGCAAATGCTAAAAGGCAAAGTTTAAACCTTTTTTCCCAATAAATTTCATTTTATTTAATAAAAATTTTTTTTAAATTCTAATTTTAAAGGTATTGTGAAATTCAAATACAAATTAGACAAAAATATCTCTCAGGAATCAAAAAATTTTCCCCACAAAGAAAAAATTTTCACAAAAATAACTTAACTGAGACAAAAATTGCTCTCCACAAAAAAAAACTTCAAAGCAAAAAATTTTTTAAATATCTATTAAAAACTTCCACTTAATATAAAAAAAATTTACGATTTTTTGGAGATTTAATAATCTCCTAGAAAACGACGAATTTGTTAATAAACCTAAAAAGGGTCGTCCAAAATTAGCTGAAAATTGGTTTTCCTTGAAATAGATTTTAAAATTTAATTTTTTTTATTAATTTAATATTTAATTTTTTTCTATATAATTTTATAAACACTTTTTGAATAAATTATATTACAAATTTAATTTTTTTCAACAGAAAAAAATTGTGTTTTGTTGTGATTTAAAGTTTTTTAATTGTGGGGAACCATTTATCTCTTTTATAAATCGTTAACCGTGCCTAACAGAAAGCACTTTATGTGAATAAATACTTTATTTTTCTGAAATGCTATATTCTGCCCTTGTCATTTTTCAAATTGGCAGTGACATATATTGTGTTGGTAATCTTTATATGCAAAGTTAAAAAACTCAAAATTGATTTTTTTTTTTCAATTTTGTAAAAGTTAGATTAAAAATGATCCTAATTAATAGAATTAAAGTTCATAAAAAAAGCTAAAAACTGAATGACATAAAATAAGTTTTCTAGTCAATTGCTTAAATTAGGTATCGTAATACCTTGTTTCATTGCCAATTTTAATTTTTACCATAAATGTTAGCTTTTATTATAAAAATAAAAAGCATATTTCACTCTTTAAATAAATTTTTAAAAAAATTTTACTAGCAAATTAAAAAAAAATTGATGAATTAAATGCCAAATGTCAGTGCAAAATTGCTAATTTTAATTTTTCACTCTTATTAATAGCTTATATATTTTTATTTAAAAATAATTTGGGACAAAATCCCCTGGCTGTTTGGAATGAATATTAATTCTCCCTTTCAGCCATTAAAAAAATAGCTTATTAAAAATAGCTTATTATTTTAATAAACTTGTTTAGTAAACAAGTTTTTCATTTTAAAATGAGCATAAGACAGGATTTTAAATAGACTTACTCGTCGATTTACCATGGTAAATTTAACTTGTTCACATCGCATGCATGTATCAGCTTCTTTATCTGGAATCCACTTTGGTGCAATATCAATGTTTTTTATTTGATCAAAACCTTTGCGTTCATCTAAAAAGCTAGATTAATTAAAAATGAATTTTTTAATTTCAAAATGAACGAACTGTTTGACAATTTCTCAATACAGTTCGATATGTGACTCATCCATTCAAATTTTTCTTTTGAAGTAGTGGCATAGACACAAAAAGTTTTTTTTGGACTCATTATCAGCCAGCCGTTTTTTAATTCTTAAAAAAATTTTTTAAACATTTTCTAAAAAAAATTTGGTTTATTACTTGGATTTTCTGAATCATTGATGGATTTTATTTGGACATCCTTTAATGGAATGACATGTTGATTGATGTATTTCTTCTTGTTAATAACAATTGTCGCATACACAAGAACATCATTGAATAAAAAAAAATATCTCGGTTTAGGCTTTTTTCGACACTCTTTTATGAGAACTCCTTCGCCCACCAAAGCTCTTCCTGGAATTGCTAATGGTTTCTGTTGAAAATAAAAAAATTAATTTTTTTTCTAGAAAATCATTTGAGACAACAACTTTGTTATCGCTTCCAAAAGCTTTTTCAATGCCCTTTATTCGTTCAATATTGAGCTCAGTATCGGCTAAAAAATGTCAAAGATAAAATTTTGTAAAATATTTTGGTACCAATAATACCAAGTCTTGTTAAGCGTTCTTCAAACGTTAAAGTCATTACGATACATCAAAAAAAGATATATCTTTAAATAAGTAAACAAATCAAAGGACTCCTTGTTAAATCTGATAACTTTTTTTTCTATTTTATTTGGCAAATATATGCAAAATTTTTTTTAGATTTCGTAAATTTTAATAAAAATATTTATCATTTATCATTTTAATGCATAATTTTTCAAATGGTTAAGTAGTCTAATGTTGAATTTTTTTATTTATGTTAATTTTAATTTTAAATTCAAAATAATTTTTTTTGATAGATTGAGTTTTGAAAAAATATTATTAATAAAAATACATAGATATATACTCAAGTGTAATTTACCTTCAATTTCAATATATTATAAAATAATTGATAAATTTTTTTTAACAATTCAAAAAAGATAGTCAAATTTGGTTTCATAACTATTGTGATTAAATTAAGTCATTGCTAGATTTTGTTATTCATTTTAAATTTACTTTCTCAGTTCAAATAATTAATTTTAATTTGTCTTTTATTTACTTTTGGAGAATTTAGATCCTGTATATTACCTAGAATTTTTAAAATAAATATTTTTACACTTTATTTTATCAGAAAAATTATTTATTTGTTTAATTCAAATTCACCTCCATAAGGTGAAGTAAAATTAAATGCAAATAAAAATTCGAAATTTGAAAATGAAAAAGAAATAACTATTGATAAAACCTCATCTGGACCAGAAGAATTGCATAAAGCATAATATTTAAAAAATAAATTATCTACCATCAAATCACCACTCACAAAAATTACGATTTAAAAATAAAAAAAGTGCACAAAAGCAATAATGATTAACGAAATTAAAAATTTAAAATTTTCAAATTTGAATTTTTTTCAGAAATCACTCAAACACTTGTTTTTGTCTTACTTATTTCTATTCTTATACTTTTTTCTATTTTATTTTTTAACATCGCCTTAAAGGGGCTTATGCTAAAACACGAACCACGGTCACATTTTTTCAGGATAATGACAAGACCCTGACCTTCCGACCACTAATTATACGTATGAGAATGCCTTAGCATTATTGCAGAAAAATAAATAGTCACTTGACTCTTTTTTTTAAAAGCTCATAACTGAAAAGCTAAAAAAAAAATCGTAAAATTCTGTCAAAGTTGTTT
Organism: Brachionus plicatilis; assembly: GCA_010279815.1. Lineage (NCBI taxonomy): Eukaryota > Metazoa > Rotifera > Eurotatoria > Ploima > Brachionidae > Brachionus > Brachionus plicatilis. The sequence goes on from QEOQ01000310.1 coordinate 231,066, forward strand.
AAAAGTCACAAGTCTCAAGTCAAGTCCAAGAAATAAAAACATTTTGCCTTTCTCAATTCGCCAATTAAATTTAATTGTTCGATTCCATTGATTATTTTATAGCATTGGATCAGATCTTCTCGCCTTCTTCTTTCCTTTAAATCAGTGAGACCGAGTCTCATAAGTCGTGATTCGTTGCATAAATGTGAGATGCATTGCTGAACTCTCTCAATTAGAGATATTTCACTTTTCTTCCATGGATTCTATGTCGCTATCGCGTATTCAAGATGAGGTCTTACAAATGTGGAATATGTCAGCTTCGCTATTCGGCTATCATAGTTGACAAATGTCCAGCGTTTTAGTAAAATCGTTCTAAAATGCTTACGGCCAAAAGATTGAGGATTTTGGTAAGAAAAATATAAAATTGGCTTCTTTTCCAAAATATTTAATTAATTTTATTATGGAAAATTTTTAAAAAAATTCAACCTTTTTTACCATTTCCTACTTAATTATAAGTAAAATTTCACAATTTTTGGTAAAATTTTGTAATAAAAATCAGAGTTGTTTAAAAGTCCCAAAAAAAGTCCAAGTCATTAAAAAAAAAGTCCAAGTCCAGAATTTTTTTTGAAATTTTCTAGATCAGGCTTCATATTAAAAAAATTATATACTCTTGGGTTGTCTAATGCAATAGATTTGCCATATATCAGAATTTTGTTGCAATTTTAGCATAAATTTCTTCTTCAGTATTCAAAATTTTAAAGCCTGGACTTGGACTTTTGAATGAAATTTAAAAAAAAAAGTCTTGACTTGGACTTTTTTTTTGAAAAAAAAATTAAAGACTTTGGTCGGACTTTTGAAAAAAAAAGTCCGGACTCGGACTTCATTTGAGACTTGTGACTTTTAAACAACTCTGATAAAAATACAAATATTCGAATAATTTAGAAATAAAATAAGTTAAATCCAAATATTATAACGAATCCTTAAAAACAAAAATATTTTTGACCTTTCTGAATTTTTATAATTAAAAAATATTTTATAATAATATCACTATTTTTATATACTTATCGCTCAGTGATTAAGAAAATATCAGTTTTAAATTATTGGACCAACTATCACCGTTTTTTACTACAATATCTATTACCTTTAAATAATCGCTTAATATAATCTATACCCATAAATTTATTAAAAATGACCATAAATATAATAAAGTTTCCATAAGTTTATTAAAAATAGAATAAACTTAACAGTTATTTATCAAATTGAATAAAAAAGTAATAGAAAATAGAAAATTATCCTAAATTGATTAAAACAACCTTAATTTGAATAAAAAGAACATTAATTGGTTCATTAGAATTAAGAAACTCATTAGATTTACACTTTTAAGATAATAATAAATTTGTTGTATTTTCTTTTATTTTATTATAATTTAATAAATTTATGGTTAGAAGTGTTAACGGCCTTAAATAATTATTGATGAATAACATGAAATTAGTAGTAAATAAAGATACAAATTTAAAATTTATTAAATTATTAAATTATTAGATTACAAAAAAAAGAAAACACTTTTATTATGATATTTATCAAATTTAAAACAAAAAAAACATTTATTTAGATTGAGTATTTTTTTTTTGAATGGAGTCCATATTTATTTTTAAGTTTTTTATCATCTAAATTTAAACAAGAAATATGAAACCATCTATAACATCCATCACAGCCAATTTATGGAGTTTTGGAAATAATAACAACTTAACATACTGGACATGTACATGACTTTCGTTTTTAATCATTAGTTTGGGAGAAACATTCCCATCTGACTTGAGTGGTCATCCACCGGTTAGCCAACATTTTTACTTCTTGTTCCATTTCAAAAATTTCCGTAAAATAAGACTTTTTTATCTCGTTTTTAAGTTTACATTCCGTTAATAGCATGTTCCGTATTTTAGCACGTTCCGTTGCGTTCCATTCCAGCGTTACGTACTGACGTTCCGCACTTTAGGTACAACCGAACTTTGTTGTTTTACTCAAATAATTGTTTAATTTTTAGTCAGAAAGAAAAGTTCAACAGAATTTTGTAGAAGGCTAAACAAGTAAATACGTTATGACTAAAAATAACTCAGTACAGATTTTGTAATCTATCTGTTTAGCTTCGAAAATTAATTTTTGATAAAAAAACAGATACAAATTAAAATGTATTTTTTATTTTATTTGAGATTTATTTAATTTTAGAAATATTTGGAGAAGTTTTTTGCAATGTCGCTCTACTGAGATTAAAATTATTGTTTCAAACAAAGATTGTTTAGTTTAAGAGAAAAATAATAAAATTCCATTACTTTACTTTACTTTTAATTTTAATAATTCTAAATAAAATTTTTGATCTTTTGAATCTTGAAAAAGGTAATAATTTAACTTGATAATGTATTTTTTTTTAATATTTAAGGGAGATGGTTAAGATTGTCAGAATCAAAAATGTCAGAGTAAAAATGTCAGAAATAAAAAAAGTCAGAAAAAAAATTGTCAGAAAAAAAAAAAGTCAGAATGTAAAAAAAAAACAAAATTGTCAGAAATAAAAATGTCAAACCAATCCTGATTTTTGCATTTTCTTTTTTCTTATTGGAAGATAAAACGTTTTTTTTTAAAATTAACTGACAATTGAATATTAATTAATTTAAATTGAATCCTAATTTATAAAAGTTAATGAACATCAATAATAAAATTTTTTATTGAAGTTTAATTAAAATAGGTAATGAAGATGAATATAAGAAGAAGAATATCTAAGTGTATTAATTAACTATTAGATTTAATTAAAATTAGTGACCTAATTGAATTCCTACAAAAAGTCATGATAACTCAATTGTTATTAAAAATATTAACCAAATCTGAAAATGGATGCAGAAATAATAAAACTTGACCAAGAAGGCAAACAAATCATTTTAAATTACCATCGTTACCAAAAAAACGAAAATAAATCAGATTCGTATAGATGTATCAACCGAAAATGTGGTGCCTCATTTAATCACAAAACCATGAAAAGGAACCAAATTGAGCACTATCATTCACAGATGTCCCAATGTGAAGTTGATTGTTTAGTACAGTTAAAAAGTTTAATGCAACTCGTCTCAGTAGATCATGACATTCGACTTGAGGAGGCGCACAACAGACATTATCAGCTATTGACGGAAAGGTATTCACACAAAGAAATTGCTGAATTTTGGAAGCCATTTACAGGAATAAAGTGTAGTTTAAGATACCATAGGAACAAAACAAAACCTAAAAATCCTAAAAGTGTACATGACATTCAAATCAATAATGTTTATGCTACAATTAATGATGAGCCTTTTCTTCAATTTGATAATGAAGATAATGAAAACCGTATTTTGATATTCATTTCACCATTAGGTATGAAAATTTTAGGAAGCGCTACAAGATTGCATTTTGACGGTACCTTCAAGACTTGTCCGACTCATTTCCATCAGATATTGTCAATTCATTGTCTTTATCAAAAAAGAATGTTTCCAGCAGCTTACATTCTGCTCCAAAACAAAGAGCGAGAAACTTATATTAAAGCTTTTACAAGCGTAAAGGAAATTTTAGTGAGCAATAATTATACGCTTAACGTACAGGAAACACTCACGGATTTTGAGTTAGCCCTGATTCAGGCAATAAGCATCACTTTTGAAAATGCCAAAATTTATGGCTGCTGGTTTCATTTTAACCTATGTATCGTATCTTTATAGGTATCTTTTCGAAAAATGTAATAAAAGGACCCTCTATAATGAAAATTATGAATTTAAATTTTGGATACGAAGATTCAGTGCACTAGCTCTTGTCCCACTTAAGGATGTAAAAGCAGGTTGGGATATAATATTAGATAATATTCCCATACAATTAGATGAAGATATTTTAAAATTTATAAATTATTTTGTGAAAAATTGGCTTAAAGGAAAATATGGATCTGCTTGGAATCACTTTGATAATTCTGGGCCAAGGACAAATAATCATCTTGAAGGTTACCATTCTAAATTGTCGTCATTACCCTCGGCAAAAACGAATAATGTTTTAACTTTTATTAATATGATAAAAAAATCAGCTACTCAGGTATATAATGACTTTTCGGTATTAGAGCGTAATCCAATTGAGCATCCTAAACAATTGTCAAGAAACAAGAATAAAGATAAAATATTTATTTTATTAAAGGAACAATACAATGAAAATGTGTTACCTTTTGCACAATATTTTGATAAATTGACATCACATATCATAGACCCTTATGGTATTAATACATTGAAATATAGCGAGGATCATGAGAATGAAGAAAATATTGATAAAGTCGGACAAAAACGAAGGAGAAAAATAGTATTTGAATGCCCTTTTGAAAATGAAAATTTTTTGGAGCGAGTTGATTTTACAAATTTAGTGATTAAACGAACAGCTGACTATTCATCTTCGTTCACTAAAGAACAATTTACTATATTAAAAAGTCAAATGCAATTCTATTTACGATTTTTAATCCAGAGTCAACCAGTTCCACAAAATTTAGTAACTGCTTTGGCATCATATACACAGCTTCATTTAGATAGACCACAACCATTAGAGTTAGTTCCTGTAAACCCTAAAAAATTCAAATCTGATGAATCAGGAGAAATATATTTTTTAGAAGCTAGATCTTTTACTGACTTTGAGCGGGTTCCTATTTCTCTAGATCTTTTAAAGCTCGATAAAAACCAGGAATTAAATAATTTGCATATAACAGAATTTCAAAACCTTATATTTAAAAAATATGGTTCAAATGGGTTGTTTATGCCTGATTATTTTTCGATTGAGGGTCCTCCTTTTAATCCTGATGTACTTGATGAATCACTTTTTATCCAAGTTGCTCATGCTAAAAATCACTGGGTCGTCATTTCAAATTATAATCCAAGTGAGCCTGCTTGTTCAAATAATTGGTACATTTACGATAGTTTAAATAATCCCCGTTACTATTTAAACACTATTAAAAATGTACTAAAAAGAATAAATGGTGGGTCTAGATTTATCAAAATTAATCATATTCCAGTCTCTAAACAAAATGGGTCGATTGACTGTGGCTTGTTTGCGCTTGGTTATGCATTGGCTCTAGCAATGGATATTGATCCTGGTAAATTAATTTTTGATCAAAAAAAAATTAGAGATGAGTTCAATTTTATAATTCAAAATAAATCTCTTACTTTATTTTCTTATACATTAATTGATAATTATGTTTTTACAAAAAATGAAATTAATTTCGACTTAAATTAATATTTTATTTCTGATTTTTTTAAATAATAATTTTTGTGATCTTTTTTTTCATTTATTATATTTCTTCAAAAAAATTAACCAATAAAAAAATTATCGCTATCTCTTTGATAAAATTGTCAGACCTGACAATTTTTTTTCTGACTTTTTTTTTTTCTGACAATTTTTTTTCTGACTTTTTTTTTTCTGACAATTTTTTTTCTGACTTTTTTATTTCTGACAATTTTACTCTGACATTTTTGATTCTGACAATCTTAACCATAATCATAAATTGCGATAAAAACCAAAATTTTGAAAAACCAAATAAATTTTGAAAATGACTCGTAAAAAATTTTAAATTACCAAATAGTAGTCCTCCAAAATACTCTGAGGACACCCTCAAAAAGGCCCTTAATCAAATTAATGAAAAAAAAAATTAAAATACATCAAGCTTCAGTAAGGTACAATATACCTTATGCTACTTTACATAATAGATTGCATAAAAAATACATAAAGCCTGGTTTCGGAAAAGGCTCTAGCCCTTGGATCTCTGGTGAATTTGAAAATTTATTAGCGGACATCATATGTTATTTGTGTGATTGGGGTCACGGAATTCATTTTCCTTGTATCAGAGATTTGGTAAGCAACTACCTGATTACAAATAAGATCCCTAATCGTTTTAAAAATAATACTCCAGGTAAAGACTGGTTTTATCATTTTCTAAACAGGTGGAAACACATTTCTTTTTTGCATTTTAAACTATTTTATCATATTTACCCCATTATGGGGTAAATATAACAAAATAATAAACTCTTTCCCTTCTGATTTTATTTAGGCCCAAAGTATAGAATTATCACATTTTCCCCAATTGATTGTATTTTTTTATCCTAATTTTTGTACTTTTCAAAAAAGTTTTTTCTGATTAAAATTCAAGCAAAAAAATATTTTGGTTATCTTATTTAACCGAACGGCTTCCCAAAAACAAACCTTGCAAAAAAAAAAATAAATGTTCTAAATTTTCTAGACATACTGTATAATAAGGAAAATATTGACTTAAACTTTTAGATATATGAAAATAAAATTGAGAGTCAAAAGCAAATCAAGTTCTTAGATATAAAATTTGATTCAAAATGATTAACCTTTACTACAATGGTTGATGAAATAAAACAGCAATACAGTTCACGGTTGAACTTAATAAAAATATTGTCAAACAAAAATTGTGGTCTTAATTTTTCCACACTAAGAAACCTATATAAATCTTTAATCAGATCTATAATTGATAACTCTTTTCCGTGTCTGAATTCATTTTCAGAGACAAACATTAAAAAAATTTAAGTCTTACAAAACTCAGCAGTTTGTTTTAGACTTAAACTAAAATATGATACTCCTTCTAATAATAAGGCCCTTAATAAACTTAAACTTTTAACTGTCTCACATCGACTTGTTGTATTGAGTAAGGGATATGTTGGGACAGGACTTGAGCCATTCTTTTCCATTGGTTGTCAGACTGGGAGAGGAAAAAAAAGCGAATTTCAAATCAAGATAGAGATGATAGAATGTAGAGATGTCAAAATTACTTTACTTCCGAGAAAGTAAAAGGGTAAAGTTATTAAACAAATACTTTTTTTTCCTAATTTTGAATTCACTTAAATGATTAGTAAAAGCATTAAATTATCTAAGATTTATAAAACCATTGATATTTTGAAAAATTATCTGAGTTTTGATTTCAATTCTTTTGAAGCTTTTCTTAAAATAAAATATTTTAAAATAAAAAAGAGATTAACTATCTTAATATTAAATTTTTTTTATTTCAAATATTTTTTTTTAATAATTTGAAAAATAATATGTTTTTATTTTTTTAAAATAATTAACTTATTTAAATTTTTTTAAATTTTATTTATTTTTAAAGTCAAAAATAGAAAAATTAATCAGTTAAATAAAATAAATTACTTTAAAAACTTCTCAATCAAGTTTTTATCTTATTAAAATCATCGAATATTGAGCTTATGACGATGTATCGGCACACAAGATATCGAGTCATTGTCTTTATTAGAGTTGGTCAAAAGACAAAGTCAAAAAGTCAAAATCAGATTTAACTTTCAAAATTGAAAGTTAGATTTAATTAAAAATTCTTTTAAGTCAAAGTCAAATGTGACTTTCAATTTTTAATTTTTTATTCAAGTCATTAAATTAATGAACTTGACACTTCACGCCATTTAATATGTTTCGCTCACTCGTTACAATTAGTTGTAAACAATAGTTTGAAGAAAAGCATCAAAATGTTAGATTTGCTAGAGAATTTTCTTCATTATTTAAGTTTCTTGTAAATCACTAAATAATTGTAAAATTTAAATAGACAGAAAAAAATGAAGAAAATTTTTTACATATAACTCGGAAGAAAATTTGTTTTTAGTCTGTTGAATTTCAAAAATTTACTTTTGTTACGAGATTCTATTTTTTTTTTGTTTAAATAAAGAAAACACATTTTAAAATTTTGTTTATTTTGATTTTGGCTATCCTAAAAACTAACCTTCTTATCTGGAATTATAAAATGCTGACCAAGATTGGACAGAAGTATAGTGCTGATTTGATACAAGGGTTTTTGGCAAATTTACGTAATTTTTTGAAAAACTACATATCTAAGAATTAAATATCTGTAAAACTTACTTTTTTTTAAAAAATAGATAATGATTTAATAATTTTAATATATAATTATCACCTTTAATTCAGATTATTTACTTTTATCCATATCTAAACATTTATACCAAAATTTTCAAAATTTTACTGAATTGTACCTTTTCAAAATTCTTATTTTACGTAAATTTAGATAAAAATCGGTAAATTTTTTTTTTCCAAGTTTTTTTGATTTATTTAATTTACTGAAAAAATTTTAAAATTGCCTAAAAAATAGAATTTTTTTGGCATTTTTTTCATTACGTAATTTTACGTAATTTTTCGTAATTTAAAATTTTCTTAGATATGTAATTTTATGAAAAATTACGTAAATTTACCAAAAACCCTAGTATCAAATCAGCACTGTGTATCATGAATTTGATACAGATAATAATGAAAATCATGATGTATTAGTATCTGAATCAAAAGAATCATTAAAGTCCATAAATTGAGAAATATTCCAATCTCTCTTGGTTGCTATTTTTTTAAAGTACTTTCGAAATAAAATACAATTTTTAAAAAATAATTAATATTATATAGTAAGCATTAAAAATAAAAAATAAAAAATGTTATTGAGTTTTTACTACCAATTTTTTTGAAACATGAAAATCCGTGTGATTGTAAATCTTAGAACAAAAAAGAAAAAATTCAATAACTTTTTTTCTGAGAACCAAAAATTAGTTCTTTAAAGTGAATCAGCTGATACATTCAAAGTGCCATCTAAATAGAGCTTTTCAAATTATCTTCTAAGTAATTTTCGTATATTTTTATGATTGAATTTTTTAGAATTTGTGCAGAAGTTGAAATTTAGGAGATACTTTGAATGTGCTAGTTGATTCAATGAAAAGAATCAATGCTGGACTTGCAAAAAAAAATTGAATTAATTTTTTTTATGATTTGATCTATTTTTTTTGTTCCAATATTCAAAATGCCGAAATCCGTTGTACTTTTTAAGCATTTTTAATGACCGGATCTCTTATATTAAATTTATATGTGGTTATTGATTTTAACTAATTAGGCGCAGTTGGTCTAAAGCTTCCCTTAACATCTTAAAAAATGAATAAATAAATAAATAAAAACGTGTGTCATTTTTGCAAATTAAAGTTAAATGTTGACAAAAAGCCAAAAATTTGCATTTAACGACACTTTGAATTAATTTACAAAATAAATAAGAAATACTAACTTCAAAAATCAATATCATCTTTTTCTTATTAATTAAAAATATGTTTGAACATAAATACAATTTATTAAAATATTTGAGTTTCAAATAATTATCAGCAAAAATTGTTCTTTTATCTTTTAAATAAAATATATTGAAAATTTATGTTGCTTCTAATAAAAGTTAGCAATTTAATATTTAAACAAGGATATTTTGCTTATTTTAAGATAAATCTTGAATTTTTTAAATTTAAAAGATTTTTTAATTAACACTTTTAAATGTTAAATATAAAATGGTTTATTTAAACATTAAAAGCTAGGTAAATTTCCAGAATATTATTATTATTATCAATATCACCTTTAGTATAAAAGCACTTAAATTAATAATATATTTAGAAAAATTTAAAATTTCAATTCAATGTTTGAATATTTTTACCTCAAAAAAATGCTAATATTTTTTAATATTTATTTTCCAAATTTTAATTACATTTTCTTGAAAATAAAAGTGTTTATAAATCTTTAAATTTTGATTCCAATCCAAACACATCAAATTTCAAGATACCAAGAAAGTGCTTTTTCAATTTTTTTTTCTAATTTCTATTGATAAAATTATTATTTTTTTGAATAAAAAATTAAATGGATTAGAGTTTTAATCAAATGTGAGATGTTCAAACAGAATTTAAATAAATGCAAACTTGAAAATTATCAAAAATTTTAATTTAAATCTTAAGAAAATATAAGTATGATATTCAAGTTTTGTCGAAAATTAATTTATTTTTTTCAACTTAGGTAATATTTAAATATTCTGTTTGAATTTTTTTAATTTTCGAATTTACATTTATTTGAATTATGTTTTAAGATTTCATAGTTGATTTTAGTGCTTACCTTTTTAGTCTTGAACTTAAAAACAAAACCATACTAAACAATTTCTACTCAAATATTTAAAAATTAATTGTAAAATTAATATAATAAATTGCTTAAGATATGTTTATTTTTTTTATCAATTTGTACTTCCAAATTTGAATATTAAATTGAATTGTTGAAAGAATAATATTTCTCATTTGAATTTAACTTTATTTTTTGTATTAAATTAAAAATTAAATTCGTATATTTTAGTGTCATTTAAAAATGAATTCGATTTGTCAAACAAAAATTAAACTTGAATGAATTCTTTTCAACATATTTCAAAATATTTTGATCATAAATTTCAAACACTGAGGACAATTAAATTATAAGAAACTTTTAAACAATTTGCCTTAAAGACATAAATAATTGATGAATAAATAAATAAATATTATGTTTACTTTAAAATTTTAATTTGTTTATATATCACTTAAATGTTCTAGTTACAAATTTAATTTTAAAAGTGTATTTGTGTTGGGGGGTATTATTTCAACATACTAAAAATCTGGTACCAACAGTAGATTTTGAGATATTCTGATTAAAATTTAGAACTTTAAAATTTTAATGAGAAAAAATATAATAAAATTAAATTAAAATTTAATAAATATTTAAATAATATATTTAATTGTATTTTTTTTGCAGAATTTTTTTAAGTCGTTTATGTAGCATTAGTTGTAACATTATTTGTGTTATAATTTTTCTGTATTATGTCTAACTTTTTATAACAGAAATTTCTTTGACTTTACTTTACCAGAATTCAGACATAGTTAACTGTCGCTTTATCCACAAAATCAACATCAACAAAATTAAATGAGAGAAATAAGAGAAAGAAATTTTAATATTTGAATGAAAGAGTCAAAAGTAATTAGATCCATTTGGTATAATGGCGAGGTTGTACCAATTACGTGGAAGGATCAATCCAAATATTTAAAAATTTATAAAGACTATGATTTAGTTGATTTGATGAAAATAAAATTTTTCAGTTTTTATTTTTATTAGTTTTTATTTCATTAATGAAAGGTTTGTGAATTTTTTTTCAATTGAAATTCAAGAAAAATTTTTATTAAAAACATTTTAATAAATATATGAGTCTCACGATATGGAATGCCATTTAAAAAAGACTCGGATGTTTTTATTGAAAGCAATTTAAAATGAGACACCTGTTCAAATTGAGTTATAAAATTGAATAAGTCAATATCACGATTTATTTTGATTGAAGTCCAAACTCTGCAAGAAAACTTAAACAGATAAAATCTTTGAAAAACAGTTAACACATTCGAAGAAAAAGGGCTAGAATTTCTATATGTGACTTGATGCTGAAACGGAAGTCTTAATAGTTCGGTTTAGCAAAATATTTTAAGTCTTGATTTTTATTTTTTTTTCAAACCAGATAAAGAAAAAAAATTGAATAATACAAACAAAAATTTTGAAAAAAAAATACTAATACATTTTGTCTTACATATTTTATTGTAATTATTATTAAAATATTAGAGGAAATTGGTTAATTTTTTTTAACTGAACTGAGTGTTGTAAATAAAACTTCACAGTACCAATAAAAAATTATTTTTTTTTCGAAACAATGAAAATTAATTTGTTTTATTAGATCCAGAGTTTCTTGTGTAATAATTACCTATGATTAAATTTTTTGATGAAAACCTTAAAAACAAATTGTTTGTTTGAAACAAATTTCTCTTCTAAAATGTAAAATCAAAATATTTTATTTTTATTATTCTAGTTTTGCTTTAATATTCATGTTTAAGTTATGTAAAAATTTAATAGATAGTTTCAAAAGTAAGCTGGTAAGTAAGTTTGTAAAGTAATCTGCGATATTTGATACTTTATAGACGGATTAGTAGAATATTAAAGTCTACTTACTAATTGTGCTAAAAGCTCATAAAATAATAACCAAATAGAATGGGAAAAATGTTTTTTCTCTTAACTTGTTTAACAAAGATGGCAAGCTTTTTTTGTTTGCTTTACGATATTTTTTACAAAAACATAACCAAAATTGGCAGTAAACAAATCAGCTGAAACATGAAGCATTAGCTTTTTTAATAATTGTTTTTTTAGCGCTTTTTTTAATTAAAAAATGTAGAAAACATCAAAATATGACTTGCAGAAAATTTGGTAAATAATTAATTTAGTGATTAATTTTTGTTTAAAGGATTAAAGGTCTATGTGACTTGGCGAAAAAAGAGAGCTCTCGGAATTTCCGCATTTAAATTACAAACGGCTTCTGCTTTAAATGACAGAAAAAAATAAAAAAGAAAAAAAGTTGCTTTTATTAGCTATTCTTGATATTTTGTTTGCAGCGAACGTGACTATCATACCTTTGAGAAATTCAAAAATAAATTTTTAATTAAAAAGCTTTTAAAAATTCAATCAGTCCAATATTTGCATTTTAAAATAATTTAAATCTATATTGATTTCGATTCTGATAATATTGACATGTTTGGCAAAATTGGCTTTTTAAACAATACAAAAATAATTAGCAAAATTTCAAAATTTAAATTTCTTAAATCAAGATCAAATCACGCATTGATTGCAGAAGAAATAAACGACTAAAAAATCAAGAATACCGGAGCCACAATCAGGTTCCGAACGCCATTGTGAAGTGTTTTTTAATCAAAAGATAATCTGTAAAATAAGCTTGTCGCGTATCTCAGAAGTTCATGATCAAATGTAAATTTCAAATTAAAATTTTTAATTTTTTAGCTTAATAAAAAGGTATTGTTTTTAAAAATAAATGACTAAACTTTATTAAACATAAATTGTTTAATCTTTAATTAAATAGAAAATTATATGAATTTTTGTGTGAAGTTAAAATAAAATCTTCATCAATATTTTGAATAAATTTTGCAATTCAAAATTTAACTTTGTCGTAATATATTTTAATTAATATTTAAATATTATTTTAAGTCACAATTTGGAAACCTCAATGTGGATTTTAAAGTTGTCTTTTTAATTTTTTTTAAATAAAGATTTTAGAAAAATCAATTAAAAATCAATTAGAAAAAAAAAGTTTTTTTTTTTTTAAATATTAAACATCTTATGTTTAATTTTAAAAAAATAAATAAAAGATAATTTCATCATTTTTGTTAATACTTTAATGAATTACGTTTTGATCATTTGATCATGATCATGAACTTCAAGTTGCCAAGTAAGACGCTTCAAATTTCTCACAAATACATTTAGCACTAAGCTCACATCTTGACTTAACTATATGGTCATGTTCTTGACACAATCATATAAGTATAAATAAGAATTCCATTCTTAGAACTTCAGAAGGTTCAATAACTTAATAAAGCTTTTTAAACAATATATAGTATTTATTTATTTATTCCATTTAGCGCCAATTCTGGCAATGCAGTAAAATTATAAAACAAATTAGAAATTGCTCTCTATTGAATTATTTTGTTAATTTAAATTCGAATAAAGGAAATATTAACAAATATTAAACTTTAATATCGTTTATATAGTATAAAAGATTTTAATCTATTAATTAATTAAAACTTACAAAAAATTTGTAATTGTATTTTTTCCTGTGATATTTAAAATGAGACTATTTTTAGTCAGTAGATATTTATTTTTTCCAGAAGATATTTTATTTTTTTTTAAAAGATAAAAAAATACAAAGAAAAAGATAAATGTTTTTTATCATATATAATAATTTTTTTATAATAGATAAAAAAAAAATTGATTAAGAAAAAAAAATTAATTTTTTATAATAGATAAAAAAAAAAATTTGATTAAGAAAGAAAAATTAATTAAGAAAAAAATAAAAAAAATTAATTCCGTTTATTACGGTTTTCTTCTCTTTGATAATCTAGCACTTTGATTTGAATTTTCATCATTTGTTTGATTTTCTGTAATTAAATTGGCATCATTTTCCTTGTTTTTTTTAGGTCTTCCACGTCCACGTTTTTCAGGGGCTCTAAAATTATTTGAAGTGGATTCAACAGGAGCTTGTGTAACTATAACTTGATCGTTATTTGATGATGCTATACCATTTGAAACAAATATAGAATGATTTTCATTTATTTGTTCGTTTTGGATTGATATTGAACTAAGAACCGGTCTTTGTAGATTTTCGTTATCAATCAAATTTGTAGCCGAACTTTGATTAATAAATTGATTGTTAATTGGAGCTATTGAATTTCTTTCTAGAGATGGATTAGCTTTCTTTTTACGTCCACGTTTAGCATTACCTTCAATTGCCAAATCTAACCCTGGAAATTCATTCAATTTCAGAATAAATGATATGCCTATAACATGTTTACATTTGAGATGTTTTTTCCAGTATTCACAGGAACAAGTACTTAGTTGCCAATCGTCAATGTCAATTTTAATTGCTTTAACCTCATTTGACCACTTGATAAATTCTTCAAAGTCGTACCATCCATAAAAAAAATTATCTACTTAACAAAACAATTATCTTCGTAACAAAATAATTATCTACCGAAAAAGGTGAAAATCTACTAACAAAAACATTTATCTTTTCATTAAATTATCTTTTTTTTAAAATAAAATTATCTTCTGAAAAAAACAATTATCTACTAACGAAAAACTATGCCTATTTAAAATCATCGCCAGAATTGGCGCTAAATAAAATGAAATAAATAAATATTGTATTTATTATAAACCGGTAAGGTTTAATACAATTAAGCAAAAAACACTTAATAAACTCAAAAATTTTGTAACAAGAGGACTGAAAAGAGGGACACGGAGTCAAACTCCTAAATTATTTTTCAATTAAATAAATAAATTTTAAAAATTCAATCAGTCCAATATTTGCATTTTAAAATAATTCAATTCTATATTGATTTCGATTCTGATAATATTGACATGTTTGGAAAAATTAGCTTTTATTTTAAACAATACAATAATAATTAACAAGCAACATGAGAATTGTTTAGAATATACAAAACAAACTGGAGATAAGTATTTTGCTCTTGTCTATTTGTCTAATTTTGACAGCATTTTAGTTTTTCTAATCATAGTGAAAAATTGAGTTTAATTTAAATTTTATTTTCGACTCAATTTGAAAATGCCAATCAATGAGCTAACAAACAGTTATGCTCTTTTGAATTCAAGTGTCAAGAAACTTTGTAGCAACAAGTCTACGCTTCTTTGGCTCACTCGCTCGCTAGCGATCATGAATAAAAGTTTTCAAATTAAATTTGAACGAGTCAAAAGTGCTGGCAAAATGGCTCTCATTTGAAATTTAATCCACTGTTTGATTTTCGGTCTAATTTAATTTAAAAGAGCAACAAAAACATCATCGACAAAATAGCTGACAAAATTATCGATTGCTGTATTCAAAATTTGATTTTTTAATCATTAAATATTTGTACATATATTTAAATAAATTTTTGTTGTTTGCCAAAAATAAAAATTTTAATTTAAATAGAGCCTAATTAAATTTTGATTGTAAAGTTGATTTTCATATACTTTATTTGAAATCGAATTGAAACCATTTGGCTCGACAAACATATCCAAAAGTAATTTTAGATAATTTTTGTTCGGCCTCTGTTGACAAAAGACTAGAGTTTATTTTGAAAAAAAAAAGCTGGTTTTGGAAGTGAGGTGAGGTCATGGCAATTTTGTAGATCTATGATGATGATGATGATAAGTTTAGATTCAAACTTAATTATGTGTTAATTTTCAACTTTTGATTTAATCGGCCTAGTCTAAAAATAAACCATTTCATTTAAAAATTTTGTAGACCATTTTAAAATGGCTCCGAGGCCCTACGTGCTAGGTGTTTATTTGAATTGAGCTATTTCACTTTTATCAGATAATTTTAAATTGGTATCAAATAAATTTTAATTGCTGGTCATTTTGAGTATCATTTTGTGTCAAGTGAAAAAATTCGCTTCATCTCCTAATTTGATTAAAAACAACAACCACCATAAGAAAAAGACAATGGCATTAGCTAACAAAAATTTTAATCAGATTTTTAAAATAGTTTGAACAACAAAAATTTAGAAAGGAAAATGGCTAAAATAATAAACATAATTAAATTAGTAAATTCGATATTTATGAGAAGTTAAATTAAAAATTCTAGTAATTTAATAGTAGTGAGTAAATAAAAAAGAAAAAAAAAAGGGGGGAAAAAGTCAATAATATGGCATATTTTATTTTCTAATTATATTCCAATTAATCAGTAATGATTAGAATTTTGTTTTTTTTTCTCATTTTTTTTATTCTGAATTAAATTTAGGCTTTTCTTTCTAGTCAACGTCAAAAGTAAAGAATCGACTTGTTTTTCTTGATGTATTTGATTTTAATTTAATCAAATCCGAATAACTGAGACACAAAAGAAAATTTAATAAAGCCTATAAAATTTATTTAAGAGAAGAGAGAGCAAGTTTATTAACTTGATTAAATAGAGAAAAATAATTGACATAAAAATTATTTTCTTTCTTTATTTTGTTGTGTGATTGGCTTTTCAATTGAAGTATTTAATTGGATGCATTTTTATTTTTGCCAAATCTCTCTCTTTTTCTCTCTTTTTTCTCTCTCTTTCGCCTTTTTCCAAATGCTAATTGATATTTAATTTTCAGAGTCACTTTTGAGATGGAAGAAAAATTGAGAAACAACAACAAAAATAAAAAGCAGTGGCAGCAGCTAACAGCTTTGTGAGCAAATAAATCGCAAATTAAATTTCAAATATTTTTAAAAGGCTTATCTAAAATTATTTTCTATTAGCATATTTTAATGTCTCAGTAATTGTTGTTTGGAAAGAAATAGCATTAAAATCACAAAAATTATTGAAATGTTCTACCAAGTAATTTTCAATTTCTTAAGATGGATGGATCGCAATTTTTTCTATCTAGGCTAGCTGAAATTCTTTTACTTCATAACCAACTATTTAATTTATTTTGCTTTATTTCATACACATAGACAATTACTTTCAAATTAATTTACTATCATCATATTTTGTTTTTTTCAACAAAAAAAAAAAGAAGCTAGAGATCGTTTGTTGATTGCAAATTATTTTTTTTCAGATAAAATTTTAAGTGGAAAAATCTAAATAGATACTTTCCATCTTTGACAAGAGCAAAGAAAAAAGAGACTTTTCTAGGAGTTTAACCAAATATGCTTAATTGGAATATTTTACTTCCAAAAATTTATTTTATTATTTTTTTTCTTTGTGAGATAATTTAAAGCATCAATTTGATTTAAATCTTTTACCTGAAAAATTTTTTTTGTTTTTCTAGCGATCTCTTTTTTTTTAATTAAAATTATTATTTTCTAAAATTAAATTGTTTTTTTTTTAAAAAAAGCACCCTTTCATTTAAAACCGAATTTAAATTTATTACACAATTTTTTTTTTAAATCACAGTACTTAAAAAAAGACAAGTGATCATTCAGGATTTTTTTCAAAATTTATATTATTAAGCTATAACAGATTTTTTTTATTTGCACACAAATCTTAAAATGATGATAACTTTATGAGAAAATTAAATTTTTTGAATTCTGTAAAAAGTACTAGGTTCATTTTTATCTCAGCTTTAATTTGGTACCATTTTTATTCAATTTGAACCAAAATTAAAAAGTCTATTTTTTGAAAAACGCACAAAAACTAAAAAGTAAATAGTTATTTTTTTGTCAATCTGTAAAAATATTTAGAAAATGTAGTTCCTTAGCTTCTATTTGGTTTCATTTATGTCATATTGATACATTAATGAGGACGCTAGGTATTTTTGAAAGTAGACTTTTTTTTTTTATTTTTTATTGATTGACAATAATTAATGTGATAAAATCCAAATATATTAAAAAAGCCTTTTCTAGTAGTGGTACCAAATATGCCGAATTTTTTTTTAAATAAAATAATTTCGAGCCGAGAGTCATCAATTTTCTTTCTCTCACTTTTCATTTTTTTTTGTAAGAATTTTTTTTCAATAATTGAACTGTATTTTAATTTTTTTAGCCACATAATAAAATATGATTAGATGTGTGTGGAATAGAAGATTCAATTTAAAGAATATTTTCGGTCATACTTTATTTTGACTTAAATTAACTTTTTTAGGGCAAAAAAATATAAAAAAAATTAAACAAAATCAAATTTAAAATATTTTAAATTTGATCATTTAGTTGAAAGGCAACATAATAATAATTAAAAACTTGGGTCTTTACATTTTGAATGAATTAATTTAACACAGAGAGACTTATTTATCTAAATGCTAGGCATGACCATCAATTAGATTTAGATCGACTAGCTTAAATTGTCTGCACTTTGTCATCAATTAAAAATTGTCAAGCAAATTTTACGATCTCTTGGCAATTCCTTTGAGTTAAAGAGATAAGATTTTAGTTTTGTGTTGTGTTGTTGTGGTTGTTGTTGTTGGTTTGTATTTAAATTAATCGAATTATATTTGTTTTTGGCGAGATTTATTTAGATATAGAGATTAAGTGAATAGGAATTAGGATTTTTGTGCTGCTATTATTTTATTATTTTAAAAAATACTCAAGTTATTTATATAGCCAAGGAATTTACACATGGAGAAAAATATTTGCTTTTCGAATATCAAATTTGTTCGCAGGTAAAATAAAAGCTCAGATAGCCACTCACTCGATTTGTTAAGAGAAAGAGACCAGAAATAGAATAAGGTTAACTGCAAACAAATAGCTTTTCCAATCAAACAGTTCAAAATAAATAAATAAAATCTAATTAACTATTTTAAATGCAATTAAAGTTGATTTTTAGCCAAAAATAGCTTAAATAGCCACCATACGATATTTACCTATTGAAGCTTAATTCAAAAGTGGCCAAACATCATTATTACTAAAACTAGCTTTATTTGCTGGATTTATTCGAGGTGCAATTACAAACACAACGCCAATTCTAATTTACTAATGGATTAACTCAAATTTAATTGAGAAAAAAAATTTCCAAAGCAAATTATTGTCCTTTTTAATTGTTTGTTTAATTTTTTTTTCATCTCGAGCAACTAAACTTCAAATTTTAATTTAAAATATATTTTTGCTAACCCCATTGATAGTTTAAAATTTTTCTTGCTCGAGTCAATCAAGAATATTTTTTTTCTTCTATTAATGCAATTAGCTTGTTTGAAAAATAGAAAAATATTTTTAGTTTTTTTTTTTTTTATTTCTATTAACTTTACACAGAATTTAAATTGGGTTTCTTTAAAATTATTTTTAAATTAAATTACATGTAAAAAGTTCCATTAGGTGAGCAGATTGGCATCGATATAGAGCTCTTTTTTTGAGCTCTGCTGTTGGTAGGTTTGTGCAGCTTGAAATACTCTGTAAGATTTTTCATATTTTGATAAATATTTAAAAATAATTAAAATTCCGACTTATTTTTTTGTATTTTTTTTTAAAAATAATTAAAAAGCATAATTTTGTTTTTCAATTTATTAGATTGGATGTAATTACAATAATTTCTGACAAAATTTTCCAATCACTTCTTTTTATTTTATCATAATTTAATAAACTAAGTGTTAATTTAGAAATTTTAAAAACTTAATTTTATTTATTTATTTCATCAAATTTAAGTAATTTGTGCAAAGTTTTTGGACCCTAGAATAGAATGACTCACATTCAAGTGATAAATATGATATATTTATTTAAGAAATGATTTAAGAAAACATCCAGTGTCTTTTTTTGAGCGAGTGGCAGTGTGCTAGTGTCAGTCTTATTGTGGTTGAGTCTTACGAATTTAAATGCTTAGATTGATCATCGGCTTAGAGTGAAGAGAAAGATGACAAATTTTTTAGATTTCAAAAAAATAGACTTATTAAATTTTTAACAAAATAGTGATCTCTATTAAGTTTTCATAGACAAAAAAATTGTTTTAGTGTAGTGGAAGTATGAGTGAAGCTTTGAAAATAAATAAAAGTATTTCGGTATTTAGATCTGTACTCATGTGTCTTTTCTTTTCTTTTTTGGTTCCATACTAGAGAGTTTTCTGTCAATACCCGCTTTAAAACATTCCACTCTGAAAATACTCAATTCGAAGTTTGTTTCAAAATGTTATATAAATTTTAAAAAAGTGTAATTCGGTTAGAAGTTTTTGTTGTAAAAATTTTTTTCAGTTCATAAATAAAGAACAAGTTGATTAAACAAAGTTTTTTATTATAAAAAATATTGGAAAAATAAAAAAAAAGTGTCGGTTTGGTGCTTTAATTTGTTAAAGAATTGTCCCGCAATCGAACCATGAACTATTCATTAAATTTAACACAGAATCATGTAAGTTATGTCATTAATCTTTTTATGTTTAGCATATTGGTCATGAGTGCCGATACTCAATAGAATCTAATAATTCTTAGAATTTTTTGTTGGCTAAGTTTAAAAGTCTTTTTTATCTTTTGAGTAGCAGATTTTAAAATTCATTTTTAATAAAAATATAATTTAAGGGTAGACAACTTAAATATTTAAATCATTCAAGACCTTCGTTTGAAGCCTCATGAAAGGAAAAAATGAATCATAAAAATAGATACTCGAATTAAATTATAGAAAAAATAATTAAAGATTTTAATTAGAGCTTAGTTTATCGAATTTAAAATAAGGAAGCAGGAATCGAATTAGGATTTAACCAGAGATTTGTACAATTTGTTAAATCAGAATAGAAAAGAGTTTAAGAGAATTTTTAAATCAAATTGAGCTGTTCCATTTGAAATTTTTTAGTGTCACTTTTGTTTTAATTATTGTGCTCACCTCCTTTTACAAAAAGGTATTGGAAAAGGAGGTGAGCAGCAGTCCTATTATCTGCTAGGATAGAAAAGGTTCAAAATTATAAAATTATTTGTGCAGAAGCAGCAGATACAGAGCAGTATGTTTAAGATTTATTTTGAAGCTAATCTTTTTTTTGTTTGTTTTTATTTTATTTGATTAAAATTAATTAATATTATTATTATTTATTAAAATTATGAGACAAAAATAATGTTTAAAAAAAATGATTAAAGTTAGAATAAAGTTATTTTTTAAGAGACAAAAATTAGTGATTGAGTAATTTCTATAGATTAAAATATTAATTAATATTTTATTTGAAATCTTGTTTAGAAAAAGTATAGAAAATTAAAAATTAATTCAGAATATGAGATAATTTTATGAAGCAGTATTTAAAATTCTTAATAAAGTTGCTAGTGGAGTTAGAATTTTGGCATGGTTCGATGTTTCTGGAAAATTTGCAGGTCTTTTTATATTTTTTAAGTATCACATTGTAGAATAACAAAACAGTAATCAAAAAGTGATCTGATTAGAGATTTGTAAAGAGTCTTGTTTTAAAAATTTAAATCCTTTAATTTTTCGAAGAATATTTCTACTTTTGGCGAGACTTCTTTAACAATTTCGATATATTTGAAGCTTTGGGTGAAGCTCAATGCCAAGAGAGAAATTTCTTGATTGCCAACTTTTAATTCTAAAGAGTATTTGCTCTGGTAATTGCTTCTTTGTCCTTTGGTCGTGAAGACCGGATAGCAAGCCTTGGACTTTTTTTTTTAGTAAAATAATTTCAGTCCTCATGTAATATAAAAATAGTAATTAGATTATATAAAAAAATGACGTATACAAAAAATTCTAAATTTTGTTTCTAAATAAAACTCGTATTGAAAAAGAACAAAAAAAAAAAACAAAAAAAGGCAAATAAAATTATTCAATTATCGTATAAGAATTTAAGTGACCATTTTTTGTAGAATTCAACGATATGTTTATTTAATAAATATCTTACATTAACATAAATGCAGTTTTTTAAATTGGTTTGACGGTTTGAATAGAATTTTTATTAATATTTTATTTTTATTTTTTTTTTTTAAATAATTTGGGTGGATACCCTGGGCAGTTCCGAAAGACGATAGCCTTCTTTTCATTTTTATTTTTTAAAATAGCTTTTTTTTTTCTTTTTTATGTAGTTTTCCATGGGACTAAAATTTTTATAAATAATAATAATACTAATTAATATAGATAGGCAATTGGATAAAAAAATATTTCAAGTTTGGTTGAATCTTTTTTGACTCAATTTAAAAATTTCTCAATGTGTCCTAATTTTATAAATAAAAATTATAATGCTAATAAAAAAAAAACGCTTTTCCCAGAATTTCCGCATTAATCTTGTTAAGTAAATTTTTCTCTTTTTTTATTATGTTTTATTTACTCAATCGAATCCAATCTCAATATTTGATAAGATTGATTTCAGTTTGGATGTTTGGTTATTTTTTTTCTTTTTTGCTTTTTATTGTTGGGAATTGGATGATTAGAAGTTAAGTCGATATTAATTTTTTTTCACATAATTTCTCGTTTATTGATAACATAAAAATTGAAATAAAATTGATGAGTAATTTGATACAATGATTGATAAATATATTACATGTTAAAATTCTGTTTCTCAGTAGAACCAAAAGCCTAATGAGAAACAAAGAGAAAGAGAGAGAGAGAGAGAAAGGTGGTTGTAAAAGCCACTGGCATTTTGAGTGTATAAAGCTAGTAAAGCAGTAATCAAACTCGGAGTCAGAAGAAAAAAAGTAAAGAATTTCTTGATTGCAATTAATTAATAGATTAATTGATCGATTGAGTTTCTTTTTTTTTGGTACCTTAATCAATGATCTTAAGCTTAAAAATAATGGTTACAATTTAAATAAAGAGGAAAAAGTCAAATTCTTAGGAATCACATTAGACTCTAAATTTAAATTTAGTCCAAGGGTGGATGAATTAAAAGAACGCTGTAATTCAAAGCTTAACATAATAAAATATCTCTCAAATTGGGATCTAAAGCCAAAAACATTAGGTAATCTTTACAAATCTTTGATAGGATCAATCTTGGATTATTCTTTTCCTTGTTTAAATTCATTCTCAGAAATTAACATCAAAAAAATACAAGTTATTCATTATTCAGCAGTTCGATATATTTTGAAGCTAAATTTTATATCTCCTCCAATATTATACATCAAGAGGTCTTCAATAAACTAAATCTACTAACAATTTCAAATCGACTCTTTGAGTTGAATGAGATCGAGTCATTCTGTTCCACTTGAAGAATATAGAGAATGTTTCGAATCAAGATATATCGAATATCCAACTTTATTTTTGTAATTGCTACCTAACAATTTTTTCTTTTTTTCTGAACTATCAAATATTTAAACATGTCTAATCTCTAGTTATTTCATCATATCAATAATTTTCTTTCGACTTGTCCTTTTTTTTTAAATTTTAAATTTTTTTTTTATATTCTGAAGGAGGATTAGCTCGACACAGACAGACAAATAAATAAATAGTCAGAGGAAAAGTAAAGTAAAGAATTTATTAATTAATTAATAAAATAATTGATCGATTTAGTTGTAAACCAATGATAGCGTCGAATATAGCTAGGAGATAAAATTTTATTGGATTTATTTATATCAATCAAGGCCAATTGAAAAATTGAAAAAAAAAAGAAAAAGAGATCAATTATTTTCAATTGAGCTTTATTTTTCGATTGGATATAAAATAAAAAATAAAAAGCCTCTCTCTCTCTCTTTCTCTCCAACTCTCAACAAATTCTATATAAATAAGCTCATACACATATTTTATTTTGTTGATAAGTGATTAAGTCCTTTAAGCGTCAGAGCATTCTCCACTCACAACCATTAAATCTCAATTCTTATTTACTATCATTATTAGATTAATAGATTTTAGGGCCCATAGGCTAGAAAAAAAAAAATAAAAAAAAAACTCCATTCAACTAAATTATCTTGTCTGCTGTGAATTTAGGCTATTTAGATTAAAACTATTTCATTTATTTGCAAACATCGAATGAAAGTGATCACTATCTGTCTCATTCAAAAGTCAAATGATTTTTATCATCCTCTAATTTAGACTTTAATAGTTTAATAGCTCAAAGACACTCCAAGTCAACAATCTTTGTCAACATCGACACACTCACACGGAACACATGGAACTGGGAAATTTTTTCGAACTCACCAATTCTAACAACTCGACCAACTTTTTGTCCCAATCGACAACGGGCCTTCACAACCACAATCTCAGCCACAACAGCCAGCACCAACACCACCACGGCATGCTCTCACTGCCAGCCGCCCTCGCCGCCCTTTCCTCATCCAGCCCGCTGCACAGCCTCATGCCGGCCTTCACCCACACCGCTCTAAATCAGCACAGTGCGCCCACTCTAAATCTGTCTCACATGGCCAGCTTGTTCTCGGCGTCGAAAAGCTTCGCTGTCAACGGCATGGCCATGGCAGCTCACCTGTCCGCTATGGCCTCTCTGAACGCGGCCGCATCAGCCACACGCACCAAACACGAGGCCAGCAGTGGCACAGGCGCGCTCACCGTGTCGCCATTGTCTTCGTCGTCGTCGTCCAACTGCTCGAGCTCTTCTTTGTCGTGCACATCTAGCAAGGCCAGGCAGCCCAAGGCCCCAGTTCAAGTTCAGGTCAAGGCCGGTCAGAGCAAGCTGGACGATTCGACGATTAGTTCGGCGGACGTGTTCAACGAGAATGGACCGGAGGAGAGCGATGAGGACGAGGACGACGAGGAGAAGCGACGCCGCAGCCGCACCAATTTTTCCAGCTGGCAGCTCGACCAATTGGAGAAGGCCTTTTTGGACAGCCACTATCCGGACGTGTTTATGCGAGAGGCACTCGCCATGAAGCTCGATTTGAGCGAGTCCAGAGTGCAGGTGTGGTTTCAGAATCGGCGCGCCAAATGGCGCAAAATGGAGAACACCAAAAAGGGTCCGGGCCGGCCGCCCCACAACGCCCATCCGACCACGTGCAGCGGCGAGCCCATTCCCTACGAGGAAATCGAGCGGAGACGTGCCGAGGCCGAGGACAAAAAAAAGAAAAAAGTGTCCGCTCCTCGCCTCAGACACTGCGCCAGCTCCACTGACTGCTCCCTCACCGACAACAAACAAACTGGTGACGACACAACCAACAGCAACACCAACAGCAGCAGGCCATACGCAGCCAATCCCTTTCTGCTCAACTTTTTCAACATGTCCTCGAGTGACGCACAAAGCGCCCAGCAGCAAGCGTTCGAGGGTCAAGGCCAGTCGGGCGCCAAAAATGCCCTGGACATTCGCAATCTAATCGAGGAATGCAAAGAACAAAGATCGGACAATCATCTTGAAAATTGTTCTCGCTCCAATTTGAAGAGAAAATTCGACGAGCATTCGGAAGAGAATGGACCAGAGTGTGGTGCCGAGGCGAGAGTTAAATTTTTCAGCTACAGCATTGACAACATTTTGTCCAATGATAAACAAAACAATGTACTCAATTCAAACGATGACCAGTCTCACATCACCCACAACACTCACAAGGCTCAAAAGAGCGAGATCAGTCGAGATGATGACAAAAAGAAAAGGGCCAGAACTACGTCAGACTCGTCGCGTGGTTCCTCTTGTTCTGAACAAGAAAACAAACGATCGCACTGTGCGCTATTTGTCGAAAATCACAATGCCTCTTTTTGTCTGGACGAGCATCAGCTTTCGCCTTCTAATCAAGCTAATTCGCAAAGTTCAGCCGATTTTCAATTCAAATAAATTAGAGAGAGAGAAAATAAAAAAAAACAAAAAAAAAACAGTCATTAATTTTTGTGTCAAAATGCCGAATGTCTATTAAAATAAGTTCTCTTTGGACACTTTTTTTTCTTTATAAAAATGATTGATAATTGTCTATTTTTTTTCCTTTTATAATTATTATTAATATTTTTTTTGTGCTAAATAACTTGTAATTTATAAATTTTTATCACTTTTTGTAATATAAAATGTTTTTTTTTTTTCTGTTTTGTTTCTATTCTCAATATAAATAAGTTCACAATCACTTTAAATCGACTAGACTACGTTTTAATTTAATAGATAAATTTTTAAAATAATAAAAAATTACAATTTTAATTTTTTGAATAACATTTACTTTTTTAAAAAATCAAAAATAACTTTTACAAATCTCAAAATTAACGCTAACGTGACTGAAAGGGAGAATTAATATTCATTCCAAACAGTCAGGGGATTTTGCCCCAAATTATTTTTTAAATAAAATAAAATAAATAAAAATAAAAAATTATTGTCATTTATTCGTCTACATTTTTAATTTGTATCATTTATTTCAGTAGACACCTTTTAGAAGATTAATAATTAAGTTAAAAATATTTAAATAAAAAAATTCATAAAAAAGTTGTGTCTTGTTCCACAGTTGTCGCTCAATCATTTTATTACTGTCTAGAAAGTCTGAAGCCAGCTTTTGATCACCATCTGATTGTGACCGTGCTGAATTTTGTGTAGCTGATTGAGATTACCTCTTCGAGTGTGCTCCATTCTAAAGCCTCTCTCTTCTCGAGTTAAGATTTTGATTTCAGTTCAGAAACCATTTTAGAAAATCTATGCTGAACTTGCTCATGGACATCCAAATCGCTTGGTTGATACGGAATCCAGGCTCCTAATGCAAACTCAAGAAGAGGACGAGCAGTAACTTGTAAAGAAGGTCAACTAACTTTTGAATTTTTTTTAAAATAAATAATTTCAATGTGAAATCCAGGGAAGTTCCAAGCGACTTTAGCCCTTTTTTCAGACCCCCTGTTAGTAAAATTTAGTGAATTAAAATAAATAAATAAAAAAAATACAATTTATTAATTTCAATGGCATTCGTACTCAATTTACACTTTTTGAAGTGATGAAAAATTTATTTAAATATAATAAAATAAAATAAAAAATAAAAAAATAAGATTAAGTAAAATAAATAAATGTTGGATATGTTTTCAATATTTTATTAAAGTTAATTTTGCCATTTTTGGTAATGGACATTACTAACCTGTATTTTGAAATTACTTAGTTTTTGTTTATAATTAATTGTTGGCAACAAAAAAATTGCTACTTTTTTTTTACATTTTATTTTTTTTTGATTACTTAATTTTTGCAAATAAATTACTTAGTTTTTGGACAAAAAATTTTTTTGGTTAAAATTATTTTATATTGTCAACAATAATCAATTTTTTACATTTATTATTTTTGTATTCTAAATACGATTATAGTATGCTGGTAACATTTCTAAAAGACGAATGCAAACGATTTAAATTATAGTACCAAGCCGAGCTATTAGGTTGTTTAATAAGTTTTTTCGTCGATTTTTAAATGAAAAAATCTCATCAAAGATTAAACTTTTTTATGCAATGTTGTACATCATTTGAAAGAGCAACTCTTGTTCTTTCAAATGATATATAAGTTTATATGTTTGCCTTTTAAATTTCTAAATAATTAACTAAATAAAAATGTATGACAAAAAATGCATATCCGCCATTGCATGTTATTCAAGTTTAACGAAGGAAAAAATGCGACAGAGGTTACCAAATCGATTTGTTTGGTTTATGGAGAGAACACTCTGAATGTTCGTAATTGCTAAAACAGCCACACAGAGCTAAAGGAGAGCGAAGTGTTTCTTTTAAATGACAACGCTAGGCCACATTTTGCAAAAACGACTAGGAACACGAAAGATAATCTAGGCTGGGAAGTCTTATCTCACCCAGCTTATTCACCAGACTTAGCTCCTTCAGATTACCATTTGTTCTGATCCATGCAGCACTTCCTCAGTGAAAAAAGTTACTCAGACCTGGAGGAAATCAAAAGAGACATCAGTCAATATTTCATCTCAAAACCAGCCAGCTTCTACGAGCGAGGGATCAAAATGCTGCCAGAAAGATGGGAGATGTGTATTTCTAGCGAAGGAAATTATTTTAGTGACTAATTATATTTTATTTTAGTTTTTATAAATAAATAAAGTCTAGAAAAAAAACGAAAAAACTTATTAAACAACCTAATAATAAAAAGATTGAATGAATTTAATTCAGCTCAAAATCAAAGTGAAGCACCACAAAAGGTTGTTTGGTACGACAACATTGTGAGGGAAAAATTGAAATTTCTTATTTTTTATTAAAAATTATTAAAATTTGTTTAATTGATTTTTTCTAATATATTTGTTCTTAAAGTAAATAAAATAAACATTTATTAATTTCTTTTTTTATTCTTTTGAAGAATTTAGTCACGTGGTTGATTCCATATTTAAGCAACTTTATTTTTTAAATAAAGAATTAGTTAGAAAAATTATTTAATTTTAGCTTTTTCCTTATCTTTTTATTTTGGTTTTTTTTTCGAATCTTTAGTTTTTAAGACATAGCTTAAATGAAAATCAGCGATACCATCACGGAAATTTTCCAATTTTAATTCATTCACCATCTCAATATGGCAAGATAGATTCATATTAAAAAAAAACATAACTTTTTGAGATAAACTAAAAATGAGATGGCAATTATTGATCATTTATAGATTCTTTGAAGATGTCAGATATTTGGCAATTTCATTTTAAATTTAACATTTTTCTCAATAAATTGTTTTGATTAATATTATAATTTATTTATTTATTTAAAAAATAATTTAGGAAAATATTTTTCGAAGGCAGTTATGAATGACGGAGCCTTCTTTTTAAGCCCTCATGATTGCAACATGATTAAAATGTATATTAGATATATGCTTACAATTAAGGTAAAAAATAAATAATTATATTGTATTTACATTTTTAGTTTAAATTCCTTCCAAGAGTTTGGTGTGTTTAAAATTGAATCAAAGGGAATTTAGAATTTTAAATTGTTTCTGAAGGACCTTTAATAATTAAAGATTTAAAGCATTTTGAGAGTGATATTTTCTGAGCCGTTGGTGAAATGATTAGCAAAAGTTTTACAAATGAAGCTCTGAGAGAAAGGTGATAAAACACTGATTTTCCAAAGTAAAAAGATGGCTAGATAAAATACTTTTGAACTCTTTTGTATTTTCAATGAAGTTAAAATCTATGTTGGATTCATTTATTTATTTATAAAAGATTAACAATTAAAATTTGACCACAAAATACAGAAAAACCATATTTATTTCTATTATATTTCTTAAGTCATTTTTTAATGGTTTTTATTTTAAATTTTAAATTAAATTCTATTAGAACAAATATTTAAAAGAAGAGCAAGTTTAAATCTTTACAAAAAAGTCTATGTTGAAACAAATAAAGACCGCAACTTTCATTTAAAAAATGTTTATTTTTCTAAAGCTATTCGCTTTAAACTTAAAATTAAAAAGATCAAATAGAATACGCTCCAATTTAAAATGAAATTTTTTGTCATTGTATTGTTTGTATTTTTATCATTTCAAATTTTTTAGACTACTTAAAATGTTGATCGTGCACCAAATAGTCTGTATTAGCGCTTTAAGCAACTAAAAATATTTTAAAATGGCTCATTTTCGATAAAATCAAGGGAGCAATTATATAAAAATTCATTTAAAAAGATAACAAAATTCATATTGACACTCAATTAAATTAATTGATATTTAATTATGAAGCTCGCTTAGACTCGCTGAATGAAAATGAGAAAAAAATTTTTATCTAAAAAATTTCAGATAATTATTTAAATTAATTAAATTAAATAAATTAAATAAAAGCAGCCCTCTGTAATCAGAAATGTAATAAGGGTCAGAATCTAAGGACTAACAAATGAAAAAATAACCCGTT
Organism: Brachionus plicatilis; assembly: GCA_010279815.1. Classification (NCBI taxonomy): domain Eukaryota; kingdom Metazoa; phylum Rotifera; class Eurotatoria; order Ploima; family Brachionidae; genus Brachionus; species Brachionus plicatilis. The sequence goes on from QEOQ01000310.1 coordinate 260,528, forward strand.
CTGATGTCCTGAACGTTCTTTTTGAATTTGGAACAGAAAATTGTAACAGTGAAAAAAGATATTTTATAAAAAAATTAAAAGAAAAAAACATAATTAAATCAAAGAGGTGTACGATAAAATTAATCTAAATAAAATAAAATTTGCTGAAATTTACCTAAAATTTTTATTGCATATTAATGAGTCAGATAGAACCAAACAAATAAAAAGATAACCAAAGAAAATAAAACATATAGAAAAATATTGATTTAATTGATGAGGAAAAAAAACATCTAAAAAATTTTATAAAAAGTTAAAAACATATATTCAAAATCCAATTTTTTTTTAATATTTTTAATTTAATAAAATAAGTTTAAAAAAACCTTATAATCAATTTAAAATTAAAGATAAAAAACAAAATTCAAATCTTTTGCGCAAAGGACGTCAAAACTTGCATATTATATATTTAATAAAAAATATCATTGTTCTAATAAAGATTACCATAAATTTATTAAATCATAATAAAATAATATATTGCATTATATTTTTAATAGATAAACCACAAAAAAATATATTAATTACCAAATTTGATAAAAATAGATCAATTAAAAAAAATATACCAAAAAGAACAAAAAATTACTCGAAATTTTTTTTTTAACTAGTTACTTTTTTTTTGTTTAAATTTATTTGTTGGACAAAAATAATATAATTTTTTATAGAGGCTTACCACACGTTTCGCACATTTTACTCACATTTTTGTTTGATGAGTTTTTTTAATTAATTAATTAAAGTTATAATTTAGGTATTTTTTATTTAAAAAAGTATACTTTTTATCAATTAAGTTCAAAATCAGTAAAATTGATAATATTTTTATCAATTTATTATAAGATCATTAAAACAAATGTTGATTTTCATTTCTTGAAAACTAAAAAAACGCGTTTGGCTTAGCAAAATTGAAATTGGAAAATAATAGCGTTGTGACGTGACAAATCTAACCGTTAAATTTGTATGTTAGCAATGTCGCTAGCTAATCAAAGCGAAATTCCTCGGTGGATTTTCAAGAATTCCGTTAAGCTAAATTTGAAGAAGCTAGACAAACCAGTTATCCAAAAGACTCTGTTCAGTGCGCTCGAAATCGCCAAGATGAAAATGATGCAATCACGTCGATTTACAATTTCTGGTCCAATAAAGTATGGATAATCGAATTTAACTCGGCGTTTAACTCACAAGATATTTACAATCGGGCAATCAATATTAATGATACAAATTATAATCTTGAAGACGCAATAAAATTACCAGATCTTAGAAGGTACAGTACTTTTCGTTTTCACTTCTTAACCAGTAATTTCAAAAACGAATTACTCAAAAAATTTTTTGATGCCTTTCGAATTGATGGGCTAAGAATCGAGGACGAAATGCCAAAAACTCCAGAATATCAACCAAATGTATCAAATGTATCAAATGACCAAGATTCAATAGTATTACTTCTCTCAAGTGCTCAAATTTTAAAAACTCCAGTTCTAGAGGACTCTTTACAAATACTCTACAAATTCCAGTACCACCTCATGTCCCAAAATCTATTGAAAATGTTCAAAAAGATCGAAAAAAGTATGTTCAGTATTTTCAAACTAGTAGCCAAATCAAAAGACAAATCTGAAACAGAATAAGAAGAAAACGACCCAAAAAAGCAGTATCTAGAGTCAGCAGATGAAGACGACGATACTTTTGAGTCAGAAACGACAATTTCGACGGAAGACAATGCAGAACAAAGTACAGACTCAGAAAGAAAATCCTCAATGAAAACTTACGCAGTTACTCAACAACCAGCTAGTCCTTACAAGTTTGAAGAAAATTCAGAATGAATATTTCTAATTGTAAAAAAAAAACAATCTTTAAAAAAAGGTTAGTAATTATACATTGGAATTGTGCTCATTTCCCTGGTAAGGTTAAGCTTATAGAAACATTTTTGGCTCAGAAAAGTCCTGATATAGTATAACTTAACGAAATAAAAATTGATTTAAGTGAATCTAATATTTATTTTTATTTTAAAAATTACATTTCAATTACTAAGCCACGTAATAAATATGGAGGAGGAGTAGCTATTTTAGTTAAGGAAGGCATAGAATTTATTCAAGACTTTTTTATTTGAGGAGTTTTCTTCAGAAATTCTCTCAATTAAGCTAAATTATGGAAAAAACGATCAATTTTATGTGTTTAGCCTATATAGCCTACCTAATGTACTTCTTAATTTTGATCTTTTTGAAAAAAATAAATAGGAAATGTAAAAACTATATTCTTGTTGGTGATCTTAACGCTCGGACAAAACAACTAGGCTGTCTAAGAGAAAATCAAAATATAATTATTTTTGAAAGAAAATTAATGAATTTGATTTTTCTATAATCAATGATAAAACCCCTACTTTTAATATCTTTAATAGAGAATATTTTGAAATTCTTGATTTGTTTTAAGTCTCATCCTCAGTAAAAAATAAAATAAATGAGTTTCGAGTTCTCAGTAATCAGGATATAATAAGTGACCATATTCCAATCGAAACTTCCATAGCTTTTGATTACATAATAACTGTGAAATCTCTATCAAAGAAGTTTAATTATAAAAAAGCAAATTGGCATTTATTTCGTGAAGTTTTAAATGTCCCAAGACATTTCTTAGTGGCTTATGCAGGGACAATTGACGAACAAAACGAAATAATTAACTAAAAATATTGTCAGCTGCACAAAATAGTATACCATTTCAGTCCCAAAAAAATTTCAAGAGCAGTCAACTCTTTTTATTGTAGATTTGATTAAAAAACGTAGGAAAATAAGAAGATATTTTCAAAAAACTCGCTGTCAAATGACGAAAAAAAGATATAATCATTTAACATTGGAAATTAAAATTAGCCTGAAAAAATTTTGGAATCAAAATTGGTTTGATTTTATTAAAAAGATGGGAAACAAACCCTATCAAGCAGGCAATTCTAGAAAAAAATAAATAAGTTTAGATCAAAAAAAGAATCAAATTTAATCCCGACCCTAACTCTTAACAACCAAAATTTCAAAACAGATGAGGAAAAAGGGAAATTATTTGGAAAAATATTATCTTCAACATTCAGTCCTAATTCTGACCTCGAAAACACTGAAAAAGATACAGAAATAACTCATTTTAATTTAAAATACTTTACGAATAATAGTCATCTTATATTCAACTAACCGATTAGCCTTAATGAAATGATTATGGCATTAAAAATGTTAAAGGGAGAAGCAGCTTGCGGACCTGACCTTATCCTCAATTTGATGTTAAAAAACCTCCCCTCAAATTTATTAAAAGAAATAATAGATCTTTTTAATATTAGTCTCCAAGAAGGTACAGTTCCTAAAGCTTGGAAAAGTGCCAATATCACAATGATACCTAAGAAATCTTCTCCTACACATGGATCATTTACATTAATAGTTTATTGCAATAATATAATATAAATATAAAATAATATAACATAATAATATAATGTCATCTTAAAGGATTGTGCTCGTTTCTTATATATAGCGTTGACATTTGTATCTCTTTAGGAATGATGAATCTTCTAGAATAGAATTCCGTTCTGATTCTAGAAGTATTGCGAGGCGTGTTAATTAATAACATATTAATAACATTAATAATATAGTCACGTATTCTATATATATGATTTAAACACGAGTTGATCATCAAATAAGTGAGTGCTTAAAGTGTGGGTAACAAATCTGGTTTTAGGAAACATCGAAGAACCGCAGATAATTTAGTTTTCCTTATACAAAAAGTTTTCGAATCTTTTAATAGAAAGAAAAAAGTATGTTGCTTATTTTTTGACATTTCTAAAGCTTTCGACAAAGTTTGGCATGAAGACATAATTTACAAGCTGATAAAGACAAATATATCTTCCTACTTAATTCATTGGATTAAATCATTTCTTAACTGTAGAACATTTAAAGAATATAAAATATAAATATAAATGATCACATTAGTGATGAATTCAAAATATCTGCCGGCGTTCCTCAAGGATCAGTTATTAGTCCTTTATTATTTTGTATATTTATTAATGATATTCCTAAAAGAAATAAATCTAATAAAGAATATTCACTTCTCTTGTTCACTGCAGACGATCTTGTCACTTTTTTTTATTTATAAAAAAAATGGAAATATAGAAAGTAAGATGAATAAGTACTTAGTTAAATTAAAACAGTGGCTTTTCAAGTGGAAAATGAAGATTTCGGTTGAAAAGTCTTGCTCAATGATTTTTAATAAAAATAACATAGAAAGTTCTGTGTTTAATTTAAGGATTTATGGGAATAGAATCGAAAGCATAAAAGAAATAAAGTTCCTAGGTATTAAATTTGATTCTAAATTATTTTTTTCTTCAATCATAGAAGAAATTAAAGAACGTTGCAATTCAAGGCTAAATATAATAAAAATCTTGTCGAATAAAAAATGGGGCCTTGGCTTAAACACTTTAGGAAACCTTTATAAGTTTTTGATAGGATCTATTCTAGATTATTCTTTTCCTTGTCTTAACTCTCTTTCATAAACTAATATCAAAAGGTTAGAAGTAATCCAAAATTCAACAGAAATAATTCGTTCTATTCTAAAACTAAGATATGATACTACCTCCAACATATTACATAATGAGGCATATAATACACTTAAACTACTAACAGTCTCAAATCGACTTTTTGAGTTGAGTAAGAGATATGTTAGGGCAGGACTGAGCCATCCTGCTCCATTAACTGTTAGACTGGTGGAAGAATATAACAAAGGATTCGAATCAAGATACATCGAGTACCCAACTCCATTGTGTAATTGCTACCTTACTATTTCTTCTTTTTTTCCTGAATCATCAAATATTTAAAAACATGTATTCTGTTACTCTCTGTCAAAATTTATCTAATTTTAATCTTAATATTTATCTACTTTTTAACTTATATCATTTTAACTTTATTTTTTTCATATTTTTTATTTTTATTTTATTTTATTTAACTAACTTTATTTTATTTAATTTTTTATTTATTTTTTTTTTATTTAATCTGAAGGAGCTTTAGCTTGGTACAGATATACAAATTAATAATAATTTTTTATTTGATATATGGATGTATTATTAAATTTATGGTATTTTTAAATAAAAAAATGGGTATTAATTATATTATGCGTTTGCACAAATAGACAAATTAACTTTTTCACGTAAATTTAAAGGTATTTTAACACATTTTTTTTCATAATTAGTTGAAAAATTAAAAATTGAAATTAATTTTTCTAAAAAACTTATACATTTTTCAAACTGGATGCTTTTAACTATTTTTTTAACCATTCTTAAATTAAATTCAGCCAAAATTTTGTCTCATTTTTACTATTCAAATTATTTTTTATGTAATTAATGTTTTATATTTTTTTGTTTTTTTAAAGTTTACGTTTATTCTCTCATTATACAAGCTAAAATTTGTAAAATTGATTATATGTTTTTTCTACCTCACCCCATTTTAATTGCATTAAATATACTTTTTTTTTTAATTTCAAAAGTCACAACTTTTGAGCAAAAAATTTTAGATCCTAAATCAAAAAGATATTTGTAGCAAAAATATTTTAATATTTGTGATCAACTAGTCGAGATTTATAAACTGGCTGATATTCTTTTTTAATTTTCAATTAGTGGAAGTTCGGCAGTGTATCCGAATAATAATTTTATTTTTATTTTGACGGAATCTGTTTGCGTTGTTTTTTAAATTTTTCATTTAACTTTTTCAAAATTAAGGCTAAATATGTAATTAAAGATGTATTTTTGTTATTTTAATTAACTGTAGCATTTACGAATATAAAATTGTGCTAGAATTTTTCAGTTATGTTTCACATCTTTTCCTGATTTAAAAGACACACATTTTAATGTTAATAAAATAATTTATTTATTATTTATGAATGATGATTATTAGCATTGTGAAATTTTATATTTAACTCTTAATATAAAAAGGATAACTGGTACAAATTTTACTTTAATGGTCAATCACTTGTTCTTCAATTGAATCAAAGTCAAAAAACTTAGATTTTTGAAAAAAAATGAAAAAAAAACATTATGCTTTTCAAATTAGTTTTATTTTTATTAAGATCACGTTGAAACTTTTTTAGAAGTGTGTCCTTTTCATTTTTTTTTTTTGAATTCGTTAAAAAACTAAAATATCATTTTTATATTTTTTATATACTTTTAAATTAATTAAAAGAACAAGGACGAACGAGGGACCGTCAGACCCCACTCGCTTGAAAAAAAAATCTTAGATTTTTCATAATGAGAAAGTTTGTAGAAACTCATTATATTTGATAACATATTTATTTTTAAAAATTTAATTTAAAAAAGCGTGAATTTTCATGCCGTTTTTTTTTCTTTTTAGAATGTGACTTTTAATAAATTAAAGATAAAAATATTCTATTCGCTTAAAACAGTACTGCTATGATAATCTATACGAAATTTTAGGTTATCCCTAAAGTGCGGAAGTGGAATTTTTTTTAATATTGTTTTATTTTTTAAAAAAAATAAATTTATTAATTAATTTAAACAAGTAAATCTAATTGATGGTAAATTTTTAATTTAAAAATTATTTAAGGCTCAACAATTAGAACCGCTGTATGGTTTATGGAACAGAAAATGGTGTGAAGGCAAATAACTGTCACGGCTTTACTCGTAATTAAAGTCGCAGTTAGCTTTACTCCAACTACTACTACTCCTAAAACCACAAACCGAGTTGACTAACAATTTTTCTTTAAATTTGACTTAAGGCATTAAATATGTTGAACAATTTCACAGTTCGAGCTTTTAATAAGCCATCTTTTAATAAAACATAATAACTCATTAAAAAATAAGCAGTTATTTGTCATTTTGCCTAGTTTTTTAAATAAACATCTTTAATCATCGAAATCCCTTAAAATCCAGTTTCATTATTCAAGTGATAAGTGTTTAAAATCTAATCAACATGCTGAAGTTAAATCAAAAATTCTACCAAGTCTTTTTGTATTTTTTTTAGTTGTCTTAAAGAAGCCATTTGAATTACTGAGCCATCAATATAATTTTTCTTATTATTCAATATCAGTTTAAAAATTTTCTTTTTATTTTCTATCCGATTTAGTATTAGGATTAAGTAAAAAGATTTCTTTTACAATCATGATTAGATTATGCAAAATTTAATATAACAGCTATTCACTTTTTAATTCGAATAAAACAATTAAAATTTTTAAATTTATTAGTATAAAAAACAATTTTGTAGAAAACGACGCGTTTCGACCGATAGGCCTTCTTCAGGATCTAGATGACCGAGAATTACAATTTTTTGACAATTTATTAATTATGAAAAAAAGAAAAAAGAAAAAAATTTTTTGAATTTTAGAAAAAAAGAAAAACTTATTATACTTCATTTTTAAGAATAAAAATTATAAAATTTTTTCATTATTTGAAATAATAACTAAATTTAATTTACAATTATACAATGAATTTAAGAAAATGTTAAGGTTCTAATTTTATCCAACTTATAGATTTTTTTATTTAAAATTGGAATTTGGAATTTAATGAATAAATTAATTAAATCGGCTTCAGTTGATTTTCTTATGAAATCATTATCAATATTTGATTTGAATATTGAAAAAGAAAAATCTTTATCAGTGTGACCATCTAATTTGAAATGAATCGAGACTTCGGAACATTTGTCAAAATTACAGAGCGATTTTCTTATATTTTTTCTAAACTTATTTATTATTGTGTATAAATGTTCTAAAATTCTTTTTCTAGCTGATCTTTTCGATTCCCCGATGTAAAATTCTTTACATTTTAAACACTTTATTATATAAACTATTCCAGTAGCATCACAATTAGAATCACATAAAATAGGTAGAGAATAATTTTTATATTTTAAACAAAAACTTTTTACAGTAAATTGACAAATATTACATTCTTGTTTATTGCACCTGTTTGAAAAAAAATTTTTTGATTGAAATTGAAATTTCAGATTGAAATTCAGAACAAAAACCGAACCTAAGTTTTTATAAATTTTATTCACAATCATTAAATCTTTATCTTTAATATAAACTGAGTTCAATTTTACTTTATCAAACGATTCTTTAATTATCTTATTAAACTGTCCAAAATTCTTTTCAAAGTTGACAAAATATTTTAAACTATTATTTTTAGCATTATTTTTAATTTTATATGGTAATAATTCTTCTCTGTTTTTCAAACCTATACTACGACTAATTCCCATAACTTTTTTTAAACTATATCCCTGTTTAACCAGTTGAATTATCAAATTCCTTGAATTAGCCAGAAAATCTATATAACATGTGCATATTCTCCTAATCCTTGTAATTAAAGAAACAGGTATATTTTCAAAAATATGATCAGGGTGATTAGATATAGGCATTAAATAACAACAAGAGTTTGTTGGTTTAATAAAAAGGTCAAAAATTAGTTTTTTAGTTAAAGGTTCAAATTCAATAATTAAATCTAAAAAGACTATCGATTCTCCTTTACTTATGTTTAATTTTAAGTATAAAAACTGTGATAATAATTCATCTAAGTCTATCTCAATTAAAGCTGCAATGAAAATGTCATCAATGAATCTTTTATAAAGAATAATGCTGCTAATGCCGCATTTTAGATTCCTTATTTTTTTCTGCGTCTGCATTTTATTAAATCAAAATTCTTGAAAATTTCCCATTCGATTTTCTGCATTTTTGGGTAACCTTCCGTTCTGCTTCGGCGTAGCGATGTACGAAATTTTACGCGATTTTACAATTGAATTGAATATATATCTAATGATTTCGTAGGTGCTTAATCTTAGAAAATCAAATAAAATAAATTTTTTATTCAATTAGATCAAAATAAAAAAATTGGACTGAAATGACAATACATTCATTTGTTATTTTCATTAGAAAAAGACAATCCAAATTGTTTAATTTTTCTTAATCTCAATGAGCATCTATGATTTATTTCTCGGACCAGTCTATTGTCATGTGGTCTTCATAGGTTTTTTACACTATAAGCGAAATTAATGCGTTTTTGGTTTGAAAATGAGTATTCGGCTTTTTCTAATCTTTCTTCTAAATACATAGCTTAACATTTTTTCAGGATTAGATTGTCACTATCTTTACATTAACAAGAGTAGTAATCACTATTTACATAAATAAAGACACTTCCATGAGCTTTTTGGTTCCTATTTCGGATAAAAAGTTATCAATTATCAATTATTGAGTGGCATGTTTTGTAAACCAAGTCTAACTAGAACACATGACCTCCGGACAATTTTCTTCAATTCAACATATCAATTCCGGGATTTTGTTATTGAGTGTTATTGAATTTGAGTGAAGACTCCTAAGATTGATCCGATTGTCTATTTTAGCATCAATATTCACAACTTTAATTTGGTTTCTATTTGAATTATTTTTAGCTTTTTAGGTAAGATATTTGATTAAAATGGAAGTATCAAGGCAAGATCTAGTATTTTCGCTCATTATTTTGGGCATTTGATTTGATTCTTTTTTATTGTTTTGGAGGTTAAAATGATGATTTTTGTTATTGTTGCTCCTATTTTTAAGAGGTCAGAATCGTGTCGTCGAATGGTAAAGATGTCCAGTTCCATTTTTTTGTTCTTCTTCTTTTTTCTTTAACGTTATTGCCTCAGCTCTCCATCCAATTTCTTCTCAGCATTACATAGGTATACATAATGAGATATTATTTCGGATTCAGTTTTAAATGTTTCCTTAGTTAAAGACTGATTGTCTATTGAGTTTAGTTTAGTGTTAAAATGTTCTTACATTTGTTCATTATCTTCCTGAAGATTCTCAGCTATATCAATAAGTTCTTTAATCATATTTTCGTAAACAAAAAATTCTAATTTTTTTCAAATAAGACATTTTTATTTATGAATTTAAAATTTCAATTTCCAAAAATAATATTTTAAAATTTATAAAAAATTTTCAAATTAAAAAATTACATGATTTCATTCATTTTTTTAAGATGTTGATCTATATTGAATATTGAAGGCTTAAATGAAAATTTAATTTATCACAAAGCTTTTAACTAATCTGTAATAATAATATCCAAATGTTTTGTCTCCATTAATTAATTTTGACATTGACGTAATAACTATTACTTCAATTGTAGTTTATATTTCTCAAGTCATTTTTTAATTATTATTGTCTTCAAATTTTAAGATCTAATTTGAAGGCACAATATTCTGTAAGGTATAAAAAGCATGACTATCTAAATTTCTTTGCTTACAATCATATGGATTATACTTATCTAATTAGTTGTTTACGTCATTGAAGTTTTTGAAGAAATTTGACTTAAATTCAAAAATAATGTTTTTCTACCAGTTTGATTATTGTATCTTAAGAAAATTTTTAAAAAAATTTGAGAAATAACCAAAACAAGTTAAATAAAAATTTAAGGAAAGTGAAAAAAAATTTTTCCTTAATATCAAATT
>QEOQ01000310.1:272663-288084 GCA_010279815.1 Brachionus plicatilis
AAAACAATTCTTTAGTTATGTTAATTATTCAAAAATTATTTATTCATTTAGTGTAAGTAAATTAAACAGTTCAATTAAATTATAATTGTTGTATTAACTTTTATTTCTGCAAATAAATCAATTTAAAATTCTATAAAACATTTCAAAATGGAATATATTGTACTTATTTATACTCATAATTTATTATGTAAAAATAAATTATCTTCTAAATGATAAAACTGTTACAATTTTACTAGAGATATTATCTTAGCTTTAATTAAAATGATATCATGAGTTTTAGAGTTTAAAGGAAATTGAATATTTGTTGGCAAAAACAAAAAACGCATATTAAAACAAGCAAAGTTAATTTTTTTTATTCCTATTTAGAATCTTAAATATTAAAATGACAATATTTCAGCTAGCAAAGATTCTTATCATTCTTGTGTCAATAATCTATCGATGGTCAATTTCGATGAGTTCATATTCTGGTGAGATTTAACAAATTGTTCTACCAAAAATTGTTTTACCAACTTTATCTAATTAACTTGGTACCTGATAGGTCAAGGAAAACCAAAAATGTTTGGAGACTATGAAGGTATAGTGATTAATTTAAAATGTCATTGGATTTAATCATTGATTACAAGCTCAACGGCACTGGATGGAAATTACTTTTAATTTGAAAATTACAGATTGGTATAAGAATACAAGTGATAATGACTTAAACTATTGGGGTCTCGATTATCCGCCTTTGACAGCATATCATAGTTACATCATGGGATATGTGTATTTTAATTAGACTAAATAATTGCTGCTAAATTATTCATTTTTTTTAAGTGCTGATAAAATTGATCCTTCTTTCGTAAAGCTTCATGATTCTAGAGGATTAGAAAATGAAAAAAATAAACTTTTTATGCGCAGCACAGGTAATTATTTTTAGTTTTAACTTTTTAAATTTAGATCAAAGGTGTTTAACAGTCCCAAAAAAAATTCCAAGTTCGGACTTTTTTTTTGTTAAATTAGCTACTTTTTTTAAAAATTTTCATATCAAAAAATTTATACACTTTTGGATTGTCATATATCAGAATTTAATATGTGATTTCCTTTTTTTTATTTTCTTACATCAGTAACTTAATTTTTAATTTTTAATTTTTTTAGGTACTACTTCTCCTTCTTAGGAGGTTAATTTTATCAAATAAATAAATAAAAATAAATATCAGAATTTTCTTGCAATTTTAGCATAAATGTCTTCACAATTCTTTTACAGTATTTAAGATTTTAAAGCCTGGACTTGACTTAAGACTTGAGACTTGTGACTTTTAAACAACTCTGGTTTATATATCAAAAAAATTAAAAGAAAATATAAGGTTTATCAAAATATTTTCAAAAAATTAATTAACCTTTTTCTTAAGTGATTGTTTTTGATTTACTGATATTTTATCCATCAGTTGTTCTGATATTAAATCAATTAATTTTTCGTCTATTTAAAACAACGCGAAACAACAGCACAACCAGCTCTAAAAAAACTAGTGGAACAGAGCAAACAGATTATTTATTTAGTTTGCTTCTTATTCTACTAAATCCAACTTTAGTTTTGATTGACCACGGACATTTTCAATACAACTCAATTAGTCTGGGATTAATGCAACTATCTTTGTATTTTGCATTATCAAATCGATCAAATGGATCGCTTAGTTGTGTCCAACTTGCTTTTTGCTCATTTTTCTTTTGTTTAGCTTTAAATTACAAACAAATGGAATTGTACCATTCATTGCCAATATTTTTTTACTTATTGGCAATTTGTTTCAAGTCCAACATATTCAGATTCGGGTTTGTATTTGACATTATTTAAAAAATATTACCATAAACTCTTACTACTCTTATAAATAAGGCGAACTTACAAAAAAATTAAAAATTAGCTCAGTCCTAATTATAAAGCTTATAAACACTTTAATTTTTGAATCAGTTCTGAAAATTAAATTTTTTGGCAAATTGAAGTTTCCGATCAAATTTTAAGAACAAACCGGTCATTTAAAATTTTAAAACTTAACCTATCTAGTGATTTTGATAATTTTAAACTAGATATGTTATGTCTGATAATGGTTCATAATAAAATTAACATCAAAATGGTTAATCTTTATTTTTTTTCAACAAAAACAATCAAAAATTTAAATAATTCATGTAAAGTTAATTCAGAAATTTAAATTCAAACTTTTACATTCATTCATTCAAACTAAAATAATTTTATTTTTCCTCTTAAACAAATTATAAATTCTAAAACATTCAATTTTTTTGTCTTTGAAAGCTTTTATTAAAATCAATTAAAAATGTTAAATCTATCAAAGTTTAATAAAAAAGGATATTTTAAATAATATGAGAATAAAATTGACTTAACATGTCAAGTGATTTTTTTACTTTTTCTCTATAATTAAAAAAAAAATTTTATTTTATATTTTTATCTTGATCTCAAACTTAAATTTGCCATTTTTTAATTAAAAGAAAGTTAAATATGGTATTGTCAAGTTTGGTACAGAAAGCTAAAAAAAATATAAAAAATGCCAAAGCTTAAGTTGTGAAAGATCAAAACATGTTCTGTAAATTGTAGCAACTGATACATCTGTTGTACCACCAATATAATGATTCGGTAAAATTCTGCAAAATTGAGAACATTGTGAATTCGGGATATTTTATTATATTAAAAATCCAACTCAACTTTAAGTGGTGGTTCTAATGATGTATCATGTTCTACAATTTACTGAAAAAGTTTTGGCTGGTTGGTTTTTGTTTTTTGTACCAAAATAATAAAAATTTACAATGCCGCTAAATATAAGTTTTTTTTTAAAGATAAAATTAAATAATTGTTCTAACATGGTTTAGATGGAAACAACTTAAAAAGAAATTAACTTGAGGAGTAGTTGGCAAGAGTTGACGGAAATATTTTTAAACTTTTTTCAATTAAACTAAAAAAATTTTTAAAAGTTTTGTTATGTTAGCAATAATTGGATCTACTGTAATCGTAACATTCACTGTTTTGTGGTCACCTTTTATTTATGAAGGATTTGACTCGGTCATCCAAGTTCTCATAAGAATATTTCCAATCAATCGGGGCTTATTCGAAGTAAGGATTTAAAAAAAAATGTGTTACGAAAATTAATTCATTTTTGATCCTAGGATAAAGTGGCAAATTTTTGGTGCTCTCTATCTCCATTCATAAAAGTGAAAGAACATTTTTCAGCTGAAAGCTTGGCAAAAATTAGTTTGATAATTACAATACTGTTTAATTTGCCATCTTGTTTGAATTTGATTTTAAAACCAAGTCGACAACGCTTCATGTTATCTTTGCTTAATTCAGCACTTGCTTTTTATTTGTTTTCATTCCAAGTTCACGAAAAAAGTATAATAATTACCACAGTGTAAGTTAATTTATTAATTAAAATAATAGAAAAAATTTTTTTAAAAATTTGAAATAGACTTTAAATTTTTTCAAAAAACAAAAAATCTTCGTCAAATAATTGTTTTTTTTCTATAATTTTTTATTTAAAATTGTTTCATATTTTTGATGGATAATTATTATTTATAATAATTTTTGAAATATTTAAATTAATTATTTTTCTTTTTGATTTTTCATTATTTAAAAAAATCTATAAGAGTTTTCAAGTAAAATTTTTTGAATGATTTTTTGCAAGGGCAGTAGTTTTAGTAGGAGATATAACTGAGACTTAGACTGTGAGCAAGTTCAAGTAGAGCTTTATAGAGCTGTAAAATTCAATTTAATTTTTTTGTTTAAAAATTGAATAAAAAAAAAATAAAGAAATTGGAAACGAAGTAAAAAATTAGACGAGGTAGAAAAAAATACATAAAAAGGATACTAAACCAAAAAAAAAGAGAAGGTCACATAAATCAAAAATATTTTTTTTTAATTAAAAAAAGATAGATAAACATAAGTAAAAATGAGGAAAAAACGTTTGTCTATTTTTTTATTTTATTTTAATCAATCCTACATTGATCAAAAAAAGAGAAAAACATAAGTCCACAAAGAGATAAGTTCATAAATCTAATCCATCTCATACCATTTACCAGCCTTTCTTTTTTTATAAATATTTAACCTTTAATACAAGATAATCAATATCATCAAGTATACAACAAGCCACTATATGATAACAAATAGCTTTATCTAGGAAAAAACAACATTACATAATTTTATATTTTTATTGTCTTTTTAAAAAATTTTTTTTTCAAATTTCTCTTTTGTTGTTTTTTTTTACTTTATCTTTTCATATGTTTTTTTCTACATCGTCCGAAAAAATTAATCCTATTTTAAAAAATGATTAAAATTTAAATTATACTTGGCTTAAAGTAATCTATTCCCGAACTCAAAATTCATGCTTAGAAGATTCAATGTGTTTTAGAGTACCCTAAAAATCATTTTTATTTTTTCTTGTTTTAGTCATATCGCTAAATGTATTATTCCTATTTGTAAAAAATTGATAAAAAAAATTATTTAAAAAAATTGTACGGCTTTTTAAATAAAAAATACATTCAATTGTATTAAACTGAGGAAGCAGGAATTTTGTTTCGTATTTAAAATTGAAGATTAAATTTTTAATTTTTAGGCCTGCATGTCTTTTGATTCATTTTTATCCACAACTGATAAGTTGGTTTATTTTAATAGCTAATTTTAGGTAATTTTTAACAGAACAAGAGAATAAAATTTTTAATTTATTTTTAAAATTTGAAAGCATGCTTCCACTTTTCATTAAAGACGGTTTGGTACTTGCATTTATTACCACAAGTGCCATTTTTAATGTAATTGTTTACGCATATTATCAAAGTGTAAAATCAAGAGATAGTTTTCAATTTTGGCCGTGTTGGGAACAATTGCTGCCATCAAAATATTCAACATTAGTTGAAAAAATATTTAAATCGCTTGTAATTTTAAATAATTTCCCAAATTTAAACTAAAAAAGTTAATTCACAAAAATTTTTTTTGCAGTATCTCATGTCATTAAGCGGAATGATTGTGTTAACTGTGTGTTCGTTGAGTCTTAAGCCTCCAAGCAATCTACCAGATCTATGGACACTTTTAATTTGCATTTATTCATTTGTTCACTTTATTTTTTTTCTCCTTTTTTTTAATTTAATTCAGTTAACTTTGAAAAATAACGACCTATTTGTAGATGAAAATGAATCGAACAAATCAGACAATTGTGAGAAATTATTTAATTTTGAGAGCATCTTGACAAAACACAGCAAGCAGAGTGGGGCAAAAAAAGAAAATTGAAAAGATTAAATGAGACCGCATTGTGAATTTCCGATACAAATTGAACAAAAATTATTTCTTTTTTTTTAATAAACTAAAATTAAAGTTAATAAAAAATTTTGAAATATATAGTGCAACATACTTTGTTGCACCTTTTTTATCTAAAATAATTTTTCAAATGCAACAAAAAACATCAATACGATTTAAATTGAATTTATTTACTTAAAAAAATTAAAAAATTATTTTGGGTAATAGAAGTGTAAAAAAGTATGTTGTGCTTTATTTTTAAATATTTTTTATTAACTTTAATTTTAATCAGAGTTGTTTAAAAGTCACAAGTCTCAAGTCAAGTCCAATTCCAGGCTTTAAAATTTTAAATACTGAAAAAGAATTGTGAAGACATTTGTGCTAAAATTGCAAGAAAATTCTGATATTTATTTTTATTTATTTATTTGATAAAATTAACCTCCTAAGAAGGAGAAGTAGTACCTAAAAAAATTAAAAATTAAGTTACTGATGTAAGAAAATGAAAAAAAAGAGATCACATATTAAATTCTGATATATGGCAAATCTTTTGCATTAGATAACCCGTAAAGAGTATATGAATTTTTTGATATGAAGCCTGATCTAGCAAATTTAAGACAAAATCTGAACTTGGACTTTCAAAAAGAAAAAAAAATTTTTTTTAAAAAAAAAGTCTAGATTTGGATTTTTTTTGGGACCTTTAAACAACTCTGATTTTAATTTATCAAAAAAGGAAAAATTTTTGTTCAATTTGTATTTGAAATTCACAACGCCAAACGAGACTAGTGGGCCAAAAATAATAATAAAGCTTAGAAATTATTATTATTTTTTTTTTTTTGAGATCTCAAGTTTGGAAGTCAAACACCAAAAAAGCCAATATGAAAATATTTTTTTGTGCAATTTTTTATCAAGTTGTAATCAATATTTATTTAGATTGAAAAAAATTAGACTCTAAAAAAAATAAATAAATCGGCCAATATCCAATTGTTCAAATATCAATGTTATTTTAAAATTTAGTTGAAAAAAGATGGCAAAAAGCCCAAATGCCAACAACGATCTAGAAAACAAATGCGATCAATTTTGGTCGATAACAAACATGAATTTCGAGCACAACAACCAAGAAAATGAGCTCAACTACCAGACGAATAGCAGTCAAAAGAAGCGCGAGATGAGCTTTGGTCAAGAAGACGCCAAAATGGAGAACAGCTTCAGCTTCAAAAACACCACAAAACAAACCAACAAATTGCAGGCCTTCTACTCAATAGCCGAGCGCCTCAGACACTTTCTGCACATCAACATGCTGCTCAACAAGTACACGGTCATATTCTCGCTGCTCGGCTACTTGAGCGACCTGCTCCTGTTTGTGTCTCTCAATCTGTGCATCTTTTCAAACAAGCGCTTTTTGTACGAGTACAAATCGGTGGGCAACCAAACGACCAAACCAATCGAAACAGAAACAGCAGCAGAAACAGCAAATGACCAGAATGGCAGTCTGCACACTTTGCACATGCTCAAACCAGCGAACTTATCGTGGTCCCATTTGACGGGCGCCAACGCCACCAGAACAATCAAGCAGTCGTATTTGACGCTGCAAATCCTGGTCGTGTTTGTGTTTTTTATTTGTTTTATTCTGAGCTATTTGATCAAGTTTCAGTTCAAGTATCACCGGTGGGCCATTAGTTTGTACGGCTACGACATCGAGACCACAAATCAGCAGCAGCAGCAGCAGCAGCATCTGGCAAAAGACAAAGACGGAGTGGACAGAGACTCGTTGGCGTCGACCACCACGGCCTCTCACTTTTCTTCGTCAAATAGCCAAAAACTTTGCTCAATGCTTAAAAAGATCGCGAACCGTGTGTTCACCAAGTTGGCCAGCATTGTTCTCAACTTTGCGTTCGGCTACCAGTTCTGTCAAAATTGTTTCATTCAAAAGCCAAGCGAAATAGAGGCCGACTCGTATGCCATATTCGTGCACTTTTTTATATTGTTGTGTGTGCTGGTGCGGTGCCTGGTCGCTTTGTTGAAAAAAAAGAACAGCATTAATTTTGGAAAAAATTTGAAAAAACTGCAACAAAAAGCTTTGTACGATTCAAAGTGCAACCTAAACAAAAACTACTATTTCAACTATTACACCTATTTGATGAAGTACAACCAATCGCAGTGCAATCAGCTCAAACAACATCAGAACAACAAGAGCACATTTCGTATATTTCAACTAGACGACGTGTCTCTATTCGTCGGCTTTCTTCTTTCTCTCTTTCATTTGTTCTACAAACTTAAATCGATCGAGTTGATATTTGTTTTTATGCCGTTGCTATTCACTCTCATTTTGTTTCGTCTCAAGTCCCTTCTCAACGCAGCTCTAAATCTATGCCTTTTTTTGCTCTCCATTTTGTTCATCAGCAAAACAAACGCCTACAGCATCACCGACCTCACCCAATCCATGCGTCATCCCAACAACACCATCACCAACACCATCAGCAACACCATCACCAACAGTCACAGCTCCAATCAAAGTCTGTTCGAGTTGATAATATCGCAGGCTCAGCTGACAGGCGTCAATCAAATCAATCAATCGTCCATCATAAACCTGCTCTCGTTTAATTTGTTGACATTTGTCGCCTTTTTGCTCACTCTCTACTTTAGATCAATAGTCAACATCTACTACTGCACACTAAACAGTTTAGAACGTTGGAACATATCATTTTTGTGCAATGTGTCCGTTTGCCACCGGCTCGCCATCTACTCTTCGTGTCTCGCCTACTCTCTCTTTTCCATTGTTTGCTGCGTCACTCTGTCTGTCCGCTTCAAGTCTTGGTCTTTTCTCATTGTGCCGCTTTATCTGTTCTTTGCTGTCCTCTGGTGTTCCTTTCAACTGCTCAGCATGATCAATCTAAGCCATTTGATGAACAAAGTGGCCGATTGTTATTTGTTGCTCAGCGAGGCCAACAGTCTAACCAACACCAATTCGTTCGAGAATGCCAGCACCAGCTGCAAACACAAGTCTCACGCCAGTCAACTCAATCAACTAGTGGCCGGCAGCAACCGCGACAGTCTAATCAGCCAGTCCAGCTCCATCAACAACAACAGTAACAACAACAACAACAACCACAACAGCACAATCAGAGATCACAAGAGCAGGCTGGGCTTGCGGATGCGAAAGTATTTGATCCGATTGTTGAGATACGAAAAGGTGGCCGGACGTCTAAACAACCGGCCGACTTTTAACGTGCCCATTCACCGAATTCTCTCGTATAAAGGCGTGCGTCACTTGGCCTCAATATCCTATCGCATAATGCTGTACTGTTTTGTGCAGACAATTTTCATGTCACCGTTCGCATTCGCCACCAATTCGCCGCTCACAATCGGCCTCTACTTGATTGCGCTCAGTGTCAATTTCATTTGGCTCAGTTTGTTGTGCCTGTTTCCCAAGTCAAAGACGGGCACCTGTATCGCGTATGCCCTGGTCGCGCCACCTCTAGTCCTCAGTATTTACAACGCCGCAACTCCGTCGGCATCCGCATCCAGTCGGACCTTGATCACCGACACCAAAAGATCAAGGACCAAAGCGAACACTTTGATGTGTTTGCCGTTCAATTATCAGCAAGCTTTGAGCGAACGGTGCGCTTTTCTTCTAAACCGAATTCAAGCGTTCCTGCACTTTCATCTCATCGAAAATTTTGGCTGCGATCTTGGCTCGACCGACCTGAACAGGGACTTTTTAGAGCAAAAGCTGAGAGTGTACTTTGAAAAATGCTGCAACGACGGCTCTTATTACAACACGTACATTTTGTACTATTGCGGTCCCACTTCGCCACTCACCCACAATTTGGCTTTTGTTGACGGCAACGAGCTCAGCATCGAGCAAATAGTCAAAATTTGGAAAGAAATTCATTGTGGTGACGAATCACTCACTAAAAAAACACAACATCAAGAATCAAGTGGTAGCTGCAAATCGGACAAAAATAGCCGCCTCATACTCATTTTAGACGCCGAAAACACAAACAAATCGCTGCACTACATCAAGTCAGAGCTAAACGAGCCAAATGTCTTTGTTGCCTTGCAAACTGTCAAATACAATTACAATTTGAACAAATTTAATTTTGCCAAAAGTGACAAAAACTCCGACACAAAGCTAATTCTAAAACAGCAGAAAAAACAAGCCGTGAACACAATGGCGCCGCCCGGCTCACCCCAAGCAATTCCTGGCACTTACTTCGACTCGTATTTGAACATCGGAAAGTTTACACTCGACTGGATCAAGTCAAATTGCAACCCGGCCACTTTGGCTGCTCAACACAACCACAACTTGAACACACTCGACTACTTTCTAAGTGGCAATCATCAACATTTTGACCAGACCAAACAAATCAATGAGCAGAGAGAAAGTGATGAGGATGAAGATTACGACGATGATGATGATGATGATGATGATGATGATAATGATGATGATGATGATGATGACGATGATCAAAATGATGATAATGAAGAAGACTGTGATTCAGTGGATTTTAATAATGAAAACAAAACTAATAAAAACAAGAGTAAGCAACAAAATAGTTCAGATTCATTTTTCTACGAAGCCAAGTGCGCTTTTTCAAAATACTGGACAAATTACACGTTTGATTCGAGTGATTCATCGCTCGCCAATGACTTGAATCAATTTTGGAGTCTGTATTATCCCTATGCTATTTGTAAGCCTATGCTAAAGCTAATCAATTGTCCTGTTTTTTATATAAAAATAGATTTTGTAAAAAATATTTATTTTCTCCTGAAAAGACTAAAGGCCAAAATTATTCCGGTTCACGAGTATGATACTGGCCACGGATTCAAGCTGTTTACTTCGTAATTTTTTCTCTTTTTAATAAAAACTCAACAAATTTCAAAAATTATTTGATGTTTTTATTATTCTTAAAATTTAATTTACATTTTTCTTTCTTACAATAGAATTTTGTTGTTGTTGAATTTTTTAAAATAAAATATGTTGTTTTCGATAATTGATTTCTTGGTTTAATTCTCATTATTCTTACAGTGCACTCGCGCTACAACGAATGAGCGGGACTTTATAATGTCATTCGTTATATGAAAAATCGTTATATCAAATTTTCCATGTTAATTGATTGGTGTTAAAAAAAATGTATAATTGGGCGGTTGATAGATTTTTTTAGTTTTTTTATTGACAAAATAAGATAAGAAAACACAAAGTAATTAACATAAACAATAAAAATAAGAAAAAATTAAATAAACTAATTAGATAAACTGAAAAAACTTGTGATTTTCGATTGTTTTTTTGATTCGATTGATTGAATAGAGGCGATGAGTTTGAAGACTGAATTTATCTCATTTCTACAGTCTTCTTAGCTATTCATAAAATATTCTCTAGCTGTATTCAGTCCGGCGATTGCTTTTTCTTTGCTTATAAACTCTGTTTCTGTTTCTATGGTTAGGGATGGTTAGGGAGGGATGGTCTTTTTTTACTTTCCATTTTTGAAACAATAAAAATACACCAATAAAAATTTACTATTAAACAAACAAAAGTTTATATAATAATTTTTGATTGGTTGGTTTCTTTTTATTTTGTCATTATTTTTCAGGAGTTGACACATACAGATTAAAATTTCATTGATAAACAAAAATTATAACGAATGTGCTAAAAAAGATTGTATTTGTTAAAGAAAGTGACAATAAACGTTGTTATGTATAAGTTAAGGATGAAAATGGGCTTTGATTTCCCATTCGCAGTAGCGAAATTTTCATAATTTCATATTCGTAATATGATATTTTGTTAGCTATTGATTTGAATGGAGAGGAAATCGGGGCTTATACATCATTCGCTGTAACGCGATATTTGTAATAAAGCGAATCGTTATAGCGCGAGTGCACTGTATTCAAAATAAATCTGGTCGTATTCACACACAAAAAAACGGCATGGTACTAATTGCGAGGAACGAAGCAGCCGTGGCGAGCTATACAGTATGTTGCAAAAGTTTAGAAATTGATTATTTTATTTATCTTAAATAGTTTATTTGTTGTATTTTACTAAAAATTAAGTGCAAAAGAAAAAAAATAAAAGCACTAATTTGTAGAATTTTTTTTTCTCTACAATTTGATTTATGACACTCGGCATAAAAATATAATCAACTTTTAAATATTTATAATGAAAAAACTTCCTCCAAAAATTAAAAATAAAAGTCGGTGCAAAAGTTTAGAAATTCGGGTAATCCAAAAGTTTTAGCAACTATTGCTACCTTTTTTCACACCTTTATGATTAATTCTTAAATAAATTCTAATTTTGAGTAAATTTTGCTCTTTAACTGTTTAATTTAAAAACTCTTCAACTCCTCACTTGGTCTCTAAATAACATTACCAAAAAATCTTTAATTTGGAAAAAAATTGGTGAAAAAAATGTGTCTAACCGATAAAAATGGTAGATTGTGGTTCTGCTAAAAATTTGAGATAAAAAGCAAAACGAAAAAGCCAAGTTGTCAGGCGTATCTCCAAAATGTGGCTCTTCAACTAAGAAATGATATGAAGAGACTGGTTCTGTCTCTGATCGAAGCCGTTCTGGTAGACCTTGGAAGCTAACTTTAAGGGATGAAAAATACTGTTAATTATGTTAAGAAGCTTTTTTTTTGGAGAGACCTCATAATAGTTTACTTGCTTATCCTAACCTCCTGGGTCTTAGAATTAAAATCAGTGGCAAGTTTTTGATAACTTGATGTAGGATATTTTCTAATCTATCTAAAAATGTAATTTTCATCCCTTAAAGTTAGCTTCCAAGGTCTACCAGAACGGCTTCGATCAGAGACAGAACCAGTCTTAGTAAAATACAACAAATAAACTATTTAAGATAAATAAAATAATCAATTTCTAAACTTTTTCAACATACTGTATAGTCTCACAATGAGAGTGTATTGAAAATTTAGAATGCGCGATTTGAAAATATTTTTCTGGATGAGAATTTTTAATAAAACCTTAACATATACTATTCTAAATTTGAAAAAAAAAATTGAAAATTTACCAATTAAAAGTTGCAAATAAAACTTTACTTTTTACTAACTTTTAACTCTTAATTATAAACTTAATATTTGCTTATTTTTAGTTTACTAATTTTTGGTCGACTAAACTAAAATTCAGAGTTGGTCAAAAGTAAAACTTTAAAGTCAGAATCGTTCAAAGTCAAAGTCAAAGTCTGACTTTGACTTGAGTCCACTCAAGTCAACTAAATTATTTTCTAATTTTTAAATCTTCTTTAACTTAACTAAAAAAATTATGAAAATGAATATTTATATATATTCAAGCTTTAGAAATGTTGTATTTATTGAAAAAAAAATGTAAGACTTTTAGTCATTTTTAAAAACACACTAAATAAAAGGAACTAAAATTAAATATTAAAAGGCTTACTATTTTTTTAAATTAATTTTTTATTTGAACAAGTTTTTATAAATAGTTTTTAATAGTGACACTTTATTTAATTAGTTATATTTAAAAATTACTTTTTAAATTGTTTTTTAATCTTTAACTTACTTAAAATAACTTTCTTTTTTAAATTTTTGACACAAGTCAAGTGCAAGTCAGTCTTTTGACTTGTTTCAAAAATTAGAAAATAATCAATTCAAAAATTTTACTAATTTTTAAAATAGAATTAAAATATATAAAATAAATTATAAGTCTTATTTTTTAGTCTTATTCTTATCTAATTTTTTATTCAGGAAAAAAAAAAATTTAAAGTCAAAGTCCAGACTTGACTTCAAAAAAATTTATTTTAAAGCCAAAGTACAGACTTGACTTTGATTTTTGACCAACTCTGCTAAAATTATTAACTAAAGTTTTATTTTTAAAATCTTTTTTTTATTAGAAAATTTTAACTAAATAAAATTTATAATTTATACACTGAAAAAAAAAAGCGTCTTGGAGACGCTTTTTAAGACGGATATTAAGTTGATTTAGATTTTCGACTCCTAGTACTTTTTTCTCTAGAACTTTTCTCGCTAGCGAATAAAGTGTATATTTTGTTCTCTTAAAGAATTGTAAAATACTCGTTAGTGAAAAAAAGTCAATTTGCAAGATAAATATTTTATTAAAATAAATCCATTAGAATAAAGTCAAATAAATAAATTGTCTAATTTAGTTTAAAGTTTCTTCTTCATCAGAGCTAACATTAAAGTAAGACTCGCACTTCATTTTGGATGCTTACAAACCCAACGATTTGACGTCTTGTTTTTCTTATTTCTGGCAAACTAAAAACCATCACAAAATACCATCTTTGACAACATTCGATTCGTCATCATTTTCTACTTTAAAACCAAAATCAAATTGAATATGGAATTGAATTTTGACTACTCAAATTTACTCAAATTTTTATAAATTTTATAATATATTAAATTACCTCCTAAAGAAAGATTTTTTTTCATAGTTTTATTTTTGGGCCTCTCTTATTAGTTATTTTTATAAAAGATTCGTCTGAAGTTTTAAGCAATAAAACAAAAGTATATGCTGACGATATGAAAATAATTGCAGTTATTAATCAACTTTCTGATAATTTAGCTTTTCAAAAAGATAAAGATTCTGTTTCAAGCTGGGCGATTATGCGGGCTCCTAATTTAAACTTAAGGAAATTTAAAGTTAAGAATATTGGAAATTTAAATCATCAGTTTGACTACAAAATTTTTAATGAACATGGAACAGAGTCATTAGAGGAAACAAAATTAAAGAAGGATTTGGGTATCTTTTTTCATAAAAATCTAAAATGGGGTGCTCATGTTAGCTACTCTTCCGACAGAGCAAATAGAGTTTTGGGGAATGATTGGGAAAAATTTTTAATTTATACAAAAGCAATGTTTTTAAATTACTTTATATATTATTGGTTAGACCTCTTAAAGAATATCGAGTTAGTGTTTGGAATCCATACTTGGAAAAAGATAAAAAAGAACTTGAAAAAGTACAGCGTAGATGAACTAAGATGATTCCAAACTTTAGAAACCTTCAGTATGAAGAGAGATTGCGTAAAATTAAACTTACGTCACTGAATACTACGAGAATAAGAGGCAATTTAATACATATTACTATTTTTAGAGACTATTTTTAGTCAGTAGATATTTATTTTTTCCAGAAGATATTTTATTTTTTTTTAAAAGATAAAAAAATACAAAGAAAAAGATAAATGTTTTTTATCATATATAATAATTTTTTTATAATAGATAAAAAAAAAATTGATTAAGAAAAAAAAATTAATTAAGAAAAAAATAAAAAAAATTAATTCCGTTTATTACGGTTTTCTTCTCTTTGATAATCTAGCACTTTGATTTGAATTTTCATCATTTGTTTGATTTTCTGTAATTAAATTGGCATCATTTTCCTTGTTTTTTTTAGGTCTTCCACGTCCACGTTTTTCAGGGGCTCTAAAATTATTTGAAGTGGATTCAACAGGAGCTTGTGTAACTATAACTTGATCGTTATTTGATGATGCTATACCATTTGAAACAAATATAGAATGATTTTCATTTATTTGTTCGTTTTGGATTGATATTGAACTAAGAACCGGTCTTTGTAGATTTTCGTTATCAATCATTTTTATACTTGTTTTAGAGTACAATTAATTAAGAAAACTTATTTTTATTAATGAACGAAACTTTTTAATTAATAAGAAACACTTATTAAGTGCTAATTAAGTATAATTAGTTAATCTAACACATAAAAAAAATTATCTACTTAACAAAACAATTATCTTCGTAACAAAATAATTATCTACCGAAAAAGGTGAAAATCTACTAACAAAAACATTTATCTTTTCATTAAATTATCTTTTTTTTAAAATAAAATTATCTTCTGAAAAAAACAATTATCTACTAATGAAAAACTATGCCAATTTTTAAAATTATCAATAATCTAGAATCTATCTGGTTGAAAAGTGGAATTAGATATGCTGAAAGATATAATTACAAGCTCAGAAGCCACACTTAGATACTTAAAAGAGATCTTATCAAAAATTCAGTTTAATTTGTTTGTTACTTAACTCACTACATATCAAAAAAAAATAAAAGCTGTAACTCATGTAACAATCTATTCCAATTCATGTCTTCTTAACTTTAATTTATTTATCTTATTTTACTTTATTTTTATTTTATTTTTTTTAACTTTTATCTCATTTTATTAACTTTA